>JAQFVV010001036.1:0-125787 GCA_028023455.1 Epiperipatus broadwayi | reverse complement strand
AAGTAAAATAATCACATTCCTGTAAACGGTAGCAAAAAGTTATAATAGAGCAGATATAAATAAAGAATAAAAGAATCTTTCACCAAATGGACAACAATAACGATATCGCTGTGGGAGGAGACGGGGAAAGCCCTATAACATTCAAGAAGACAGAGGTGAAAGAGGAGGCCGAATCAGATATAAAAATACTAATAAGAATGATGAGCCAGATGATGAAAGAGATGAGGGAGGATAGGGAAGAAAGAAGGAGAGAGAGAAAGGAGGATAGAGAGGAACTCATTAGGGAGATACGAAAAATAGTGAAGGGAGACACCGGAGAGTCAGAGGAGGAGCAGAGCAAAGAGGAAATAAAGATCGCTAAGTAAAAAATGAAATCACCTCGATGAAAATAGAGATCGGCACAGCTAAGGCTTAGATAGAAGAGGGCAAGGATTGAAGAAAACAGCCAAGGCAGGACTGGAAGGCATCATACAAAAAGCAAAGGACGCCAGAGAAAAAAAAGATAGAGGGAATCGGTGCCACAACAGAAATATACCGGGAGAAATCATGGCCAAACGCTCTGGAGGAGTTGGAGAAGAGAGCCGAACGGGAATAAACCAAATGTGGGAACCAAGCCAGTCATGGGCCAATGTAAAGGCCAAAAAATTGAAACCTTTCAGAGCAGGTGAAAATCTGAGAATCTGAAGGACCACGTAGAGAGCGCACGGAACCTGTTTTCTGAACTCTAAGCCAGAGCTAGACAAAATCAATATTGCCAGCACATACTTGCTAGGGCCAGCTAGGGATTACATGGCGGAGACAATTGAATTTAAACCTCAGATCATTCGTAGAGAGTATCGAGAGGAGAGATACTATGGAGCTTTTGGACGCCTACCAAGACAAGAGGGGATCTACTTCCACATCACCAACGAGAAGTACGGATCCAAAACCCCGGTGCGAGACAATAACCCAGTCTCTACTACAAGGCAGGTGGCAGGCCTCCAACAGCTGCCAGCATATCACATGACAGAAGAGCAGATCATCTCGATCATCAGACATAACATGCCGGAGCAGACATCAGAAGCGGATGATGATCAGCCGGGATGGACAAGGGCATCTACGAGATGGGAGACGCCATAGCAAAGTTCGAGCTAGCAGATAGACGGGGAAGGCCGATAGAGAGAAGCCAAGACCAGAACTAGAAAGGAGAAAACTACCACCAGGATGGAGATACTAATAAACACAAGTGAAAGAGAAAAAAAAAAAAAACACACGTTGAAGGACACGGATTTGCCCCAGGAATATGATCACCGGATTGCGATTAATAAACCACTATTACTGTAGGAAAACGACTTGACCGGAAGGGACATACATGTCGCATCGCATTATACACAAACAAGGGGGGAAGGGGGTCAATAAACCATCTGTTCAACTAAAGCAGTAACTAACGGAAGAAAACCATCCATTTAAATAAATCAGTATTGTGAAATCAGCTTTATATAAAGCAGCAATTCTGGAAAGCCATTTTAAAGATTCCTGAAAGCCAGTTAGATCAAAGAACGTCACCACGCCTTCAACTAAAATGTATTAATCAAAAACACACGGAGACCAACTAGAGAAAAGGAAAAGCCGGATCACGAGAAGTGGCACTATTATTGTTCCCTTCCTCTCTATTTACCATTGTGCTAGGAGGTACAGAGCTCAGGTGTTTGGAATACTTAGGGTTCTAGATTATTCGCCACCCCTCGTGTTTGTCGTCGTTTTTGCAGAGGGGACTTTGGAAAGGTCCATCCCCCTGCCTCTTCCATTAGATAGGCTGTAAGGAAATGCCTATATATTCGTAGCCTTGCATCACGGGACCTCGAGAAATGTCCATCCCCATGCCAACCTTCCACCCAGGGTGCCTGTACCAGATTGGACAAGAATACTCTAACTATGGCACGCCGGCTGGAGTTCGTAGATACTTCGAATCCGAGCCTGACCACATAACCTGCCACTTCATTTTCTTTGTAGGGAAAGTTGAACCATAGGATAGTCGGCCAGAGTAGACGGTTAAAAGTCATGAAGAGCGGGGTAAAGAGAGAAAATAATAATAAATGAATTGATATGAAAAAAAAAAAAAATTAAAATGCCAAACCTCGCATTTTGATTTTTTTTTGGACGGATCGCGGGGATATATACCGAGACAAAGTCGGTATATGTAAACACACACACACTCAAGCAATGTAAAATACTCTATTTTATTTTTCTTACAACTTAGGATAAAAAATAGATATAGTTTTCTTTCCATTTTCTAAAATGAAACATTTGTAAAAATAAAGACATAATTATTCCTCATTAAATAGTCAAGGTTTTCAGATAAACTAATAAAATAACATTCTCTAAAAATATAGAATAAAAGAAAAATATAATATGCCATTATAAATATTAATAGATAATTTCCACTTGTATACGCCTAAGGGGTATTTAAAAAAGGGTTTCTTTAGAAGTATAATTGATATTACAAAAGTAAAACTTAGAGAAATGATTTTGAGAAAAGATTAAATGCTTTCGACTTCTAAGTTAATGTAAATTATATTGTTCTGGTAAGACAAGCACACACGTCAAGATACAATCAAAGTGTGAATGAATAGAAGTTTGTTAACTGAGATTGCAACATGAGATTGCCAAGACCTAAAATTGCCTTAAGCACAAGGATTGAGTGAACATTTCACATCGGACGCCGACCCGAAGCGATAACTCTAAAAATATGGAACTCTGGGGAGATTAAGGATCCTAAGATAAGATCCATCTCATATAAATAGTCTCGAAAAATCTATTCAAATTGGCTTGATATTGTTGCTTAATATGTTTTCGCTTAACGTGACTTGCTTGATATATTCAATATAGTCTACTTGATATAGCTTTGATACTAAAATAATATTACTCAACTTCACATCGCTCGTATCCATATTCTGGATGACGGTTATGAAAGTAACACTGAGCGGCGATTATCATGATGGGCTAGGAAACCCGCAGTATTGATCGACGCTCCGCCCACCAGATATTCTGAAGCTATGAATATTTAACGACATTCCATTTGAAATTAATGCTCCTATCAACTAACAATGTCCTGTAGAAATACTGTGAATCGTCCAGACCACGCCATACCCAACTTTGAATAAAACGAATACTTCATTATGAAGATGCCATCTCCTTACGTTCAAATCCTCATTTCATTCTACTCAGCGAAAGTCGAAAACTAAATCCTAGGTAACAATTTATTTTACTTTTATGTTTCATTCACTTCATTCGGTAAACTCTTAAAGGCAATCTCATAGTTAACTAACTTACACTTGCGTAAAAATTAACCCATAAAAGATTCCATAACATTTATCCTATTATTGTAACTTATCTTTTATGAATCTTCAACATTCATAAAATCAAATTTAATCTTAGGACTTTTCCAGACATGAACTTTGACCTTTAATTATTATCTAATAAGCTGTATCTAATTACTTTTAAAAGATATAAAATGAAATTTGTATTCCATATCGCAGTATGTATAATATATTTCTTTCAAAGTGAAAAAGCGGGAACGCGGGGGGGGGCAAAAGCGTGCTAACAAATGTCAATTAATATTGCTTTTTTAATATTTAATAAATTTGTTCAGTATATAAACAAGTCGAGCATTTAAATCCTTTCATATTAAATTAAATTCTTATTTTATTTCTTCTTTTGATCAATAAAGTTATCATTTACTGATACTAATTTAGATTTATATCATTTTACTTAACCATTGTTTCTTTTTAAAAATAAATCTACCAACATCGTGTCGTAAGTCATGTTTATTTATTTACTCTTAGTTAAGATAGGTTAAGAATTGGGCGGCCTATAATAAAATATAAATAAATGTTTAATGCTAATATTGAAAGTAATTCATAGGGGGATGATCTAAGTTGTCTAATTGTTTGGGAGAGATGAATCTAATAGTCGTGATTGGTCGCCAACAACCAATAGTTAAGTCCAGTACTAGATCACTCAGTTAATAAATAAAACTTCCTTCCCATTAGTGTACAGTGCGCTCTTTTATGGTGCGAGTAATTGCTGAAACAATTATATCATGGCCCCTGAGGGACCTTGTATTGGTCCATGTGCTAGGAGTTGGAGCTTGTAAGTGGATTAGACTTCTAAAACGTTTTGACATGACGGAAGGTGATGCGAAGCAAGACGACGAATCATCGTGGTTCGGCGCCTTTGTATTGATAGTGAATAATTACCTCGATATAAGAAAATAAATAAAGCTTTACGCTATGCTTGTTTGTTTTGGAGCTCTCGATCTCTTTTAGGAACTACGGATAAAAGGCCAAAATAGGCTGACGGCAAATATATATATATATATTACCTCCAAATGTTATGTAGAATAATTTAAAGTTAATAAAAATGCATTTACTTTAAATCTAACATACCAAAATTTACAACTGAATACATTTAACATTAATATATTTAAATTCTTTATTTTTTAATTTTTATTTCATGATAAATATTTCATTTTCTTAGCATTATTGTTTTTTATGGTATGCTATTTTTATGGAGCATTTAGTATTTTTTATTTTCTTATATGTTTATATATTTATTGTAAAAATTGCATCTTCTCCAAATGCATAAAAAAATAAAGTATTTTCAGAAGTCAACAGGTTTAAGTAATTTACTTTGTAATACTGTTTTATGAGAACACCATTGCAGGCAGTATATTCATGTGATCATAGTTTTATTTATTATTCTGGTTTATTATATTCTATTTTTGTTATTGCATTGTTAGTGTTAGAGTAGAGTACTTATTTTATTAACTAAAAGAAAACATAATATTGCAAATCAGAAATTGCACAAAGTTTGTCAAGTGTTGTTAATAGAAATGAAAAATTTCTTTATAAGTAACTGAAAGTGTCTGGATCTTGAAAGATTCATTCTTTGAATTTAGATATAAAATTTGTACAAAGCGAAAGCCAATCAAGGATTTTATTAGTTTATATATATATATTGTAATGGAATGTATGTATACAAACATATTGTGCTGATCACGTTGTGGCATTAAATGTAATAGAACGTCACTATATGAAAAGAAAATAATGCTCCAAATGTTGGATGACAAATGTAATGGAATATATGTAATCTAAATGATCTCAAACAAAAATACACATATGAAGAAAGAAGGCCTCAAATGTTGGTTCCACAATATAATGGAATGCCTACCCACAATTGAAATGGCCCAATCATTGGGAAAGCCAAATGTAGTGGAATCACGATTGCTATATCCTCATAGACAAATCATAATGGATCAAATCTCACATTTTAGGCATCAAATATAATGAAACGACTAGCAATAGTCCTTAATTAATCATGTCTGCATGTTGATGGTGCCAAATGTAGTAGAATGTATTTATCATCCAATTTAAATAATAGAAACATAGCACATCTTACACATAAAGAAAGATCTTAACAATCTAAATGAATCCAATTGCTGAGAAAGCCAAATATAATAGATTGTACAATTTAAATGAAGAAAGATAAAATTATCCCAATTATATTTAAATAAATTGTTTATATGCTCTTCCAGCTAGCTATACATGAAATAAATCCAAAATCATACAGAGCAATAATGAGACCTATTATTATAATTTATTCTTAGGGTTGATATGACTAACTAACAAAATATATAAATCAGAAACAAAGGGAATTCTATTAAAACTAATATACACATCCAATAAGTAAATTTATGTATATCTAAACATATTAATGAACATTGGCTTGATAATATGTGTAAGTGACCTAAAGACTAAATAATAAGTGAAATACAAAGTTATTCTCCATTAAATTGTGAATTCAATTAATTTCATAATGACTCTGGCACTAAAAGAAAAATAAGAATAAAATATTAATACTCTTCCAAATAAATTGCAAAGGCATTACTTATAAAACAAATAGTACATCCTTTATTTCTATATTATGATTTGATTTTAGGTAGTATCAGTGTTTTAAATAGTTTTCAAATACAAACCCAAATACAATATATATATATACTTGCAATAAGTATATATATAAAATAGATAAAGACATATTTGTGCTCAACAAATATGCATTAATATAAACACAAAATCTATATATTTTCCAAATATTTAAAATTAAAAAAAAAAAAAGTAAATAAAAGCATATTATATACAGCAATTATATAATTTATTGTTTAGGTCTGCATAAGAATTATTATATGAAGTAAAAAAAAAATGAAAATAGATAAATAAATAATAAAAAATTTTTATAATAAAATTTGCGAATATAAATTTCACTTATTAATATATATATAACAACCCATATGCAACCCAAACTTATACGCCATATTTTAAAATTTTAAATTACTTAAGTGTTAATTTTAACATTTTTTAAATGTTTGTTTTTTAGAAAACAAGACGCTTTCTAATTAAAAATAAAAGTAAAAAAAAAAAAAAGAATATCCATCTCAAAAATATATATATATCATTTATATTAATAAAATTATTTACTACCTTTTTTAAAGTCTAACTTGTTCATTTTTCTTTTCAAAGGTCAACTTGTTCCATTGTTTTTTTATTCCTTTATATTTCTTTAATATTAGAATGCATTCTAGCCAAAGTTAAATTGAAGAAATATCACGTTAGAGAAAATTATCGGTTTCCAAGCACATATATATATTTCACTTTTTTTAAAGATTTCTCTCCTTGAAAAAAAAATTTGACATGTTGAATACAATATTTTAACTAATTTTATTTACTTCCAGATGGTTATTAGATTTACCATTATAAATTCCAGATAGCAATATCAAATTTTGGCTTCAGATGCGGTGAAATTCATGTGTTGAAATTTGCCTAGTTTTTCTTTTTAAACTGCCTTGGGATAAAAGAAAAGAAATGGTGCAGCTCCCTGGCTGCGATATATAGATATTAGCTGGTCATGGTTTATGTGTTTACTACAGTAATTTATCTTATTTAATTATTCTCAAGAATGGCAATTCCAAAGAAACAAAGTACAATTAATTTTATCCTTCAGTTTTTTTAATAACTATCTCAATAATGATGGCTTCTTTTGTTGCTGCTGTTGTTCTCCATGCACCAGAAAATGCAGTTTTGAAAATCATTGTTACATATGTTTTCTTTTAAACAATTAACATCCAAAAAAAAAAAATAAATAAAAATATCAATCATATAAAAAAAAAATTAAATCGAAAATTTATTTGACAGCTTTAAATATATATATAAATAATAACATTGCATTTTTTTAATAATCACTACAAATAAAATAATCTTTTTTTATAATCAACAATTTATGTCTCCATTTATTTATAATAATTAAAACATATCACTATTACATTAAAAATCTCACCATTAAGAATAATAACAATTAAATATTTACAGTGATGTACCATCAACAAATAAGTAAAATAATAAGTCCAAACAACATTAGCTATAACTAATAACCAGAAACAATAATAATACTCCATATATAAACATCACATCAAAGAGATTTTTTAAATAACAACAAATGATATTTTAAAATAAAAGTAGATTTATCGATCTTTTACAATATATATATAAGAAGGTTGCATTGACAAAAGGTTGAGATTATTAATTGTTATTGTTATTGATATTGAAATTGTCTGAGTGTTGATCGATTTTAAAGGATTTGACCTTTATTGTTAAAGGGAGTTTTTAAATGATTTTATATATATTATATAATTAGCTTGCAAACAGCTCTTAACAAGCTTTTCAGAATATCCCCAACCTCATAACGGTTTCTGCTACTGTAATATATGACTTGATTTTTTTTTTGTGTATATATATATAATGATTATGGTCTTTCCAACAATAATACTACTATAATACAAGCAATGGTAAATAGAAAAAAAACATAAAACAAAATATTCATTAATTAAATTAGCCTTGGGGAATATGAATACCAAACAAGAGACTACTTACATAATGTAATGACTATAGAGTTTTTATTAACTTATTTATAATAATCACAGATAAAGACCAGACTCAGCCCATCTAAAGGACAGTATTTATGCAGACCCAGTCATGTTTTCTGACCATTATCCTCTCCACATTAATAATAATATTATAAGACAAAGTAAAATAGTCTTCTTGGAATTCGAATGAGAAATAAGTGATTAACAAAATTATTACACTAATTTTAAGTAATACTTATAACAATTTGTATTTACATATTTGCATTATTATACTAGGATAGAGAACATACATGGCAGAAAATCTTTTTATTTACAACAATTCATAAAAGTTTTATATGTGTTTTATTAAATTATCTATTTTATATTCAATTGAACTCAATTTTCTTTCACATTGGAATAATTTTGAATAGAGATATACCTATAGCCACAAAGAACCTTATTCAATAATTTCAATTTAGCCAGTGGCTTATTTTCATTAAGTTTCTTTTCTTGTGATTGAGGATATGATATATACATAAATGTGTTAATCCATTTATGATAGAATGTGTTTGTTTGACAAACACATGATGGAATGCAAGGTTTTTTGTGTGATCAAGTGTCATATATTTTAGCATCCATAATCAATTACTAGGTTGGGAGAATCATTATTGATTTCTAAATCATTTTTATATTTACAGATCCATAATAAGCTATGTCAATGAAAATTTTAGGGGGGAGCACTCTGAAGCCTTACCTCTGTAACTGAAATATATCCATATAAATAAGCAGTATTTTTTTATTTCATTATAAAGAATTTCAATAAATTTTTAATTTATTACAATTATTATTATTACTATTTTTAACTTCTTAATAATTTACTTTACACACATAACTTTTACAACTTTTTAAAGGGCAACAATCCATGTATAATAACGTGAAAGGCTAAACCTTCCACAGACACACCTTAAAAATGCTTATGTGACAGCCAATCAGATCCATGTATGTAAACTCTGTCATGGAGGTTATATTTGCCCTCCACCATTTAGGAATAAAATAGAGTCAAATTTGGAAAACTTATCATTTGATTTTAACTCTTCTCTAAATTGTTTTTCTTTTAAAATAATGTCACACTTAACTGTGTTTTTTTAAAAGCAGACTTACAAGCTAGTATGTATATATATATATATATATATATATATATATCTTTGGTTTACGTAATATTTTCTAAATTCTACCATATTTTGTAAACATTATATATATATAACATTATAAATTTAGTTGAAGTAATTTCTTGGATTTGATAATCCACTCTCAATGCTGGGATGGACAAAAATTTCTTCACCGACAATGAGTATACCATGCAACATAAACATCAATAAAACTATCTCAAGCATAATGAGCATGAATATCTTTATCCAAATTCTGGCTTACTTTTGAGACTTAGATGCTACTAAACATATACATCTCAGAATTATGCTTCACTCACCTTTGAGATTTAGAGGCAAATAAACAATACAATGTCAGAATTATATCTGGTTCGCTTTTTGTGATTTAGAGACTAAAAACATAAGTATAAAATGTTTGGAACAGTGCTGATATAAGACAGTCTGGAGTATGGTGAAAACATAGCAGCTGCAAAACAATGAAAAACCATCCATACATTGCCAGTACAGAAGTAACAAGATCAACCTTCAACAAACTCATGGAATTAATTTTAGTTTAAATTTTATGGTAGTCATTTTCAATGTTTCAATTTATTTGCTTTTATAATTTATATTACATATTTATTTTTCCATTTTTCTTATATTTTCTTCAACTTAAAGACCATCATATAATACTAAATCATCCATGCTTTACTACTGTTACACAATGCTTTATTTACCACCCTCTTTTACAGTTTTGATTGTCCCAGCAATCTCCTAACTTCAACTGCATTAATAGGCCATCCTTATTCATATAAGGATTAAAGTTTACTCCTTTCTAAATATTTTTTTTTATTAATATTCAGGTCCTCATTCAGAATGACCTGAAGAATCATTTATTTAGCACATGATAACTCTGACACCCATTTCTAAAAAAAAATGTCTATTTTTTTACTTTCTGGCTCTACTTTTTGCTTTTGCTTTCATGTAATAAGAATTTAATGATTTATTAGGCCCGATCAAGCAAAATTACCTGCCTTAACCCTGAGCTTCTCTTCTGTAATTCCTTAACTTTTATTGTTTGTACTTTCCTGGTACTTTTCCTTTTATATATCTTACCAAGCAAGTCAGTTTTACACCTAATTCTATTAAATTGATTTTTTTGATCATCTATTTCCTTAATATCCAAATAGCCTAATTCATTTTCCAAATTAGTCATTTCTTCACATTTGCTTTTATTTACATTATTTATATAACACTGATATCTTTATCCAAGTTTCTGTGTCAATTTTCAATTTATTTATGATATCATTATCATGATCATAGTTAACTAAGGCACTCTGGTATTAAACATTATTTTTACCTGTTTCATCTAATTTAGATCAAATATTTATTTCTTGTAATTCTGGAATTATATCACAACTTACTTCCTCTATCTGTTCATCTTTATTCAGTTGAACTTCAAGATTTATTTCACTAACCATATTTTGTAACCTTGTAAAGGGACTTTCTAACTTGGGTATGATTTCTTCACTTAATTGTTTTATGTGTTTTTTATTCTCTCTTGTCTGATTCTCAATTTGGGTTTTAAGTTTTTTGCTTTCAAACTTATGATCTTTATTTTATTTTTCAATCTGTCTTGTCTGATTCTCAATTTAACCTTTCATTTCTTTATTTTGTTTTTTAAGATCTTCTGTTTGTTTTTCAATTTGTTTAAATATGCTTTCTATGTTTGCTTTATTTTCTTTTTTAATTTCCGCAAATATATTCATGATTATGTTTATAAACTCATTACTATGAATCTCAGTTTTAGTTACCTCAACTTCCATTTCCACCTTAGTTTTTGTAATCCTAAATATAATTTTTATAAATGAAAAACTATAATAAAATTAGCTGTTCATCTTTCTGCAATATATATATATGTAAAACTTTAATTTTCTTGCTTCTTTTTTACTTGAAATTATGATGTCCACTCTTTTTATATAATGTAGCCTCTATCTACCACTGCACTATATATAATTTTCAATGCCTTATTTTATTTATTTGCTAATTATTATCTCTACTAACTACCTCTGTTTGAAGACACCTATAGCTTTATTTACAGCTTTATTAAATTTTTTTTTTTTTTTTAAATATAAATTCTCATCCGGTCAAGTATTAGTCATTATTTTATATTTCAACTGCTAACTTTTTTTTTCGAATGCTAATAAAATAAATATATTTTAAAACTGAACTGGTTTCAATCCCTATTTGTTTTAATCAATATAATCCCGGACGGGTCCCAAGTATAACAATTATTGCGTTCAACTACACTATTACTATATTACCAAGAATGATAATTAGAAGAAAAAAAAGATAAAATGAAATACCCACGAATTAAATTACTCTAGAGGAATACGAATACCAAACGGATGACCGCGTATATGATGGAATAGATTATAGAACTTTTATTATTTATTAACTAATTTATAATAGTTACGGATAATGACTAGACTGGGCCCACCTAAAGAACAAGTTTTTATGCAGAGCCATCCATGTTTCTTGGCCATTATCTTCTCCACATTAATAATATTATTATAAGACAAAGTAAAATAGTCTACTTGGAATTCGGATAAAAAATAAATAACAAAATTATTAATAAAGCACTAATTTTAATCTACAAATATAATAAAAATAATATAATTCATATTTAAATATGTGCATCAATATACTAATATATAAAATATGCGCAGTTTCTTTTCACATTAATATAATTTTGAATCGAGATATATGTATAGCCACAACAATTCTTATTTAATATTTTTAATTTATCCGTGGTTTATTTCCATTAGATTGCTATCCTTGTGATTGAGGGTATCAAATCTACATGCATTTATCAATCTATTTACGATAGAGTATTTTCATTTGACAAACAAATAATGAAATGGAAGATTTCCTTGTGTGATCACGTGTTATATATTTTAGTGTCGATAATCAGTTGCTAAGTTAGGAGAATCGTTGTTGATTCCTAAGGCATTTTTATATTTACAGATCCATAATAAACTACACCAATAAAAATTTCAGGAGAGAGCACTCAAAAGCCTTACCCCTCTAACTGCATTATATCCATATAGATAAGGATTAAAATTTTCTTGTCATCCATTTTACAAGCATCGCACAGAAGAAATAAAGTTTTTGTCACTTTTGACGGGAAAGCAGATGAACTTAGATTTTTTTTTTTCAGTTTTGCAACTGGTTTCTAGAACAACTGGGTATTTTCAATAGTCAATTTTATTTTACACTAAAGAATTTTAAATTTCTTACAATTATTATTATTTTTTTTCAACTTTTTAATAATTTATTTTGCACACATGACTTTTACAATGTTTTAGAAAGTCATAATAAAAAAATGCATATGCATTTACAAAAAGCCATTTGTGTAAACTCTGTCATGAAGAATACTATATATATATTGTACCATTTATTTATATATGGTACAAATATAGTGGTATTTGGTAAAAGCTAAAAGAAAGAGTAAATTTAGCGATCTTGGTAAAAGATGCAATTAAAATTTCTTTTTAGTTTGTATAATTTTTTTTTAAAACTTACAATGAAAGTTACATTTTCGTTTATATTTTTTTATGTGATTAAAAATAAAGGTTAAAATTGGAAAGAATAAAGGACGTGCAGATTACTAATCCAGATAAACTAAAGAAAAGAAAGAATTCCACATGCAGATTTCAATTAGTAAAATCTTTCTAACTCTGATTAAAGATGGTGGAATTATGTTAAAAAAAAGGAGTTTGTAACTTAAAAGTAAAAAAAAGAATGTACAAGATTATTATCTTGTATGTTGATAAAAGGACAAAAGTAAATATGTGCAGAAGTCTGAAAACTGGACCTTGAGTATAAAAGAAAGAATACCAGTGTGATCAGGGTGTTGTCTGTTTGTCTTTTGGCTGATCCTGGATCATAAAAGATCCAGGAACACTCTATGCTGAAATAATTCATCATGCTGGAGTGGATTGAAGCTTTTGACATCATTAATCATTGTCGACCCTAAAAAAGTTTTCGTGACTAGCCTTTAGAACCAGGATCAAGAATAAATTAAAACCAAAGGCCATGAGCTCATTCTACCTCATGAAAGACTATGCATAGTAATCAACAATCTTTGTAAACTTGCTAAACTTACCGGTAAGCTAAGATTATTTATATCCTGATTGTGACTAAATTAAGCATTTTCAAACCATTCTCCAATAAGCTTATAATATAATCCTGATAGAGACATTAAATTTTATTATTCAAGAAACTTTTGTTTATCTAAAAACTTTAATTGTTTAACTGGTTTTTTTTAATTAATTGATTCATGCATTCTTTCCAACTTATTAGTAATTTATCTTTAAATATTTTAATTTGTTAGAATGAAATATTTATTTCTAATATCAACTTTTCATTGTGCATTATTAATAATAATTATTAAATTGATTAATGTTAATTATTAGGAGTTGAGTGTATAATTTACCTTGCCAATATCCTTATTTTTTTAATTAAGTCCAAGAAGAATTTTTTTTTCTTAAAATAACTAAGTTACCGGAAAACAAAAACCCATCTCTAAAATTATTACTTTATAAGTTACGATGTGCTTGACAGTGAATCATTGAGTCTAATGACTTTGGCGCCCTCTTTTATAAATTAAAAACTGATTCTGCCAGCAATTGAAATCATAATAATTTTTGGATTGAGTTAATCAGGAAATATAGTTATGTTTTTTTTTAGAAATATGAGTGAATTATTTTTGACCTTCATAGCATGATTAACTCACACACCCTAGTGCGTAAATGAAGAAGTATTAAAATGTGGAAAACATTACAATATATATATATCAAATTAAATAAATATAATAATCAACATATTCTAGAATAACACTATAAAACTGAATATGCATATATTAAATAAAAATAAAATCTTGCTTAAGGCATTTTACCTCATTTTGAGTAACAGTAAACTGCAAGCTGGCTGTAGCAAAGATTTATTTTTATCTTATATAGGTATATTCAATTTTGTAGTGTTATTCGAGAATATTTTGATTATATATATATTAAAAAGAAACAATGCATAATTCTAGGTGAACTCAATAAAAAATGTTTGAAATGCCCCATAGCTATATTATTCCAGCTACCACACTCCTTCTTTAAATAAAGAAAGCTCAAATTTTAGCACTTAAAAGATGAGTGTGGCTGGAATAATATAGCTATGGGCATTTCTTATATATATATATTATAATGATCCAAAACAATAGTGAAGTCAGCAATCTACGTATCTGCAACTACCAGGGCGCCATCTAGGCATATGAACCTAGAAAAATTTATACAGTAGGCAGATATGCGCTGTTAAGCTTCCACTTTATTTTATAGTTTGATCATTAGCCCATTGTCACTAGCTCAGTGAGTAGCAGAGATAATAAAATATAAATTTTATATCTTAAATATAAAAGAATAAAAGCCACTGCCAAAAATTAACACATAAAAATATTTATTTATGCACATATAAAATAATATTTAAATTTTGAGGAATAAATTCAACATTTTAGATTTTTCTATTAATCTTTAGTTTTACATTTAAGTAAATTACAACCATGAGTTTAATATTTATTTAGTGAGTCGAGTATGAATAGACTACATAGATCTGCATGTGAAAAGAAAATATTCTTCCCTGATTTAACCTTAGGCAACAAATTTCGCAATCAAACCGGCGCCAATCCATCTGATACATTTATGTATTCAATGTAGCATGAAAATACGACAACACAAAATACTATACTGTCAGGAATGTACATCTGAACAGCAAGTAGAATTAGAGAAAAAATTGTCTCTCTACCAACCAGGAATGCTACATCTGTTGGCGAGTAGAACAATAAACATAAAACTTCATAGGAATGGACTGCAGTCCTTTACAGTCTTACACACCCATCCATAGGCAAACAGAAGGTGTGTGGCATATATATATAATCCCGCCCATAGCAGATCTCATACTACATCTACAATTACACAAATATATCCAATCCTTTAAACCAATTCAACTACGAAATGAATAACCTAAGATTACCCTCCCTTAATATAACTTTACAAAACTATGTAGCCATTCACGCCCGACTTAAATTTAACATTTAAATACGTTCGCACAGATTATTTTTATACAATTTGTTTTATAATGTCGAGTATAGATCGGCTGCACAGATTCCACGGTCAAAAACATTCCAAATTAAACACAACCGATCAAAATACAAAGTCAATCGATAACGTCAATTGCTGAGGGAATACAGGAGACCCTTTGGTGTTCATCATAAGACACCGTAGTGACATCGTTGACATATATTCTAATCGACTGTGAAAACCACAACCTAATCAACCGCTAATGAATCTATGCAACGTCTATACCCAACTTAAATGTAATGCATTTAATAATTTCTACAATAAATATTACTACAAATAAAAATAATAAAATGGAAATGATTTTAGCAAAACTTAACTATATAAATTTAAACAATCAATTATTAATTTGAAAATCAAATAAGAGTTCATTTTAAAATTTAAATTAGCTGAATCTTTAAAAAAAACAATGACGAAAGTTTTTAATTACTTTTTTGTTGTTGTTGTTAATTTGTAAAGTTCATAGCTCACAGTAGAAGAGTCCAGGTTTCTGCTTTTAATTCCCGCGATGCCTCCATTAGAAGATAATGTTCTGGAGATGGCAATAGCTGGTTCAAGATATCACAGTCTTTTCATTTCATTTTTTTTTTTTAAATAGAGAGTGTGGTATGTGTGTCCTACCACATCTCTCAAACACCAAATGCTGGAACTGTCAGAAAAAACTATATTTCCCTTTTTATATTATCCACACAGATTCAATCAACAAAATGTCACTAATCCATCACTTTCGTTAGGGTCTGAGCCAAGTCTTAGTGCTTCCATTGGTCAAGCTAATTTCTCTTTATTTTCTTATCTATCTTTCATCAGATCATTTTAATTATACAAGAGCCCAAGGGCCAGTTTGGTTTTCGATAATTCATAAACAATCATTTCCATTTACAGATTACATTAATTAATACCTGTTTTTATTTTTAAATCTTGTACTTTTTTATAAAAAAGTATGTTCAAATACTTTGTTTTTTTTAAAAAAAATATTTTTAAAGTTTGGCCTCTGTGCGAATGTATATACGTTTAACAAACATTTTAATTTTAGCATTTAGTTTTTTACTTTTATTTGCGAACTTTTAAGTTTTTATTTTAAATTAATGTAACGATATCGTTACAATATATATATATATAATTTGATAAATATCATTTCTTATATTAATTTTAGCTCTAATTTTTAATGGTTTCTCTCACTATGATTTTTTAAAAATAATATCTAATCTTTGTTCTTCCCATCCCATTCTTAAATATGATAATTCAAAATTTTAATATATATATATCATGATCAACCATTATCAATCCACTGCAGAATGAAGGTCTCTCCAAGTTCTATCCATCTTCTCCCATCTCTTTTCTTCTCCACATCACCCCTGCACACTTTCTTATTTCATCTATCCATCTTATATGTTATCACTTTCTGGGTCTTTTACAATCTCTTTGAATCCAGTTTAAGTATTATATATATAATCCAGGAAGCAAAGATATAAATAAATAATATTCTGCATGTTTAGCAATAATTAAGAATAGAATGGATTCATTTATTTTTTAAGTTTTTGATGTTTCTAAACGTATCCTTGCTAGTTTATTATTGATTCTTGCTAAACATATAATGTGTTATTTATTCATAGTCTGAAAGAGAGTGTTTTATATATATATATATATATATATATATAAAACACTCTCTTATAAGAGGTTAATATATATATATATATATATATATATATATATATATATATTAACCTCTTATAAATCTACAAAAATGTTAATAATAACAATTCATATAAAAATATTACATAATAACTGCTCAGAGAGAAAATAGTATTATATATTTTAGATTTATATTACATTAAATATCTCACGATTCTCTGAGACTAAAAAATATCACTGTGTCTAGGTAATAAAAAATAAAATGCCAAAAAGGAGTTGCATTTTATAGATATAAATTAAAAGAATTTTGTGCTTGAATATATTACTATTGTATCTGCTTCTAAATTTGCTATATTTTATAATGCAGACTACATAATATAACTAAAGTAATTTATGTATTAATTTCTTTTTCTAGGTTTCCATGAAGTAATATCAACTAGCAATATTAAAGAAATTTGGAAAAAAATACTATATTATAAGAGTAAAATTTACATTTATTAGTATAATCTTCATTAGAAAATCTGTAAACAATATTATATAAATTTCAGTATATAAAAATAGGTGTCTGTTTTGTTGTGACTAATAAATTTTATTAACATATTATGTAGTTTAGTGCAGTGGAAGAGTGAAAAGTCTTCAGATTGATACCATTTTTGACACTTCCATTGTTCAAACTCTAATGAACTCTGGCGGTACAACCATTTAATTATTTATTTTAGAATCCAATCCACAGTATTTTTGTGAGAACTTAGTCACATGTTATTTATAATTTGACATATCATGCTATTTTTTTAAATATTATTAATGATGAGGTCACATTGATGATTATAGCATAGCTGTCTGGTAATGATGAAAATTGTAACAAACTGTTTAAGAGAATATAACAAATGTGAAAAAGAAAAAATCGGAAATTTATAGAATGAGGAATGAAATTTATTTATTAAGAAAAATAAAAATAGTTAAATATTTAGGAATAACTAAATGATGATGCAAAAATGTGAATAAAATACAGTTTAACATCATCACTGCATGCAATAGAGGAAGCATATTTATATTAGACAATTAAATTTTTTTATAAAGCATAAATAATTGTTTATACTTTCTTAAATATAGGGTAATGGTTTATTGATCCAATTTTAAAGCTGCCATTTAATTACATAAGTTCATTACTATTAACCTCTATAAGTTAAGGCAACACACATTCAGAGTATTAAATACTCTGTTAATGTATTTTCACTGCTGAACATCTTTATTTAAAGCAATTATAATATTCAAACAACTACAAATGGAAATTATTATACTTTTTTCAATTCAGATATATTTATTACCAAATAACAATTTTTCAATTTCACCACTCATGCTCAGATCCTATAGATTTTTCACATAATAACATAAGTTTTCATGTCATTTCCTTAATCATTTAATTACAGAGATAGAAAGTTTATAAATAAATCCCATGACATATTTTGGCATGAAACATGTCTTATCAATTAGTCAATGTTATGACATATCATGATCATTGCCTGAGTATGATAATTGTACACGTTATTGCACAGTCACTATTTATTAGTGCATGTTTTTGCTTAGTGATAAAGAATATAAATCTTGAGGGCATTTCTTTATGACAAATGTTGATTAAACAAGTGTAGAGAGGTAGTGAAACAGAAAATCCATTATTATTGTGACAATGTAGCTACCCCTTGCTAGCCAATGATGATCATGCACAAGTGGTAATTATTACAAAATGCCAAATTAACTTTAGTGATTTTATAAAATGACATTCCACATTGAGACTGAATCTTGTTATGAATGATTTTTCAATTCTTAGGCATGGTAAAACTTCTTTTTATATTATTATCATTGTCCATAGTTCATTACAAAATGGTGACCCCTATTGAGTTAGATTTCATTCAGATTATATTGATCATTGCCCTGGCATTGGCAGATTTAGCACATTACAATATATACAATCTTATAAACAAGTCATTTTTTTAAAGAAAAATTTGAAATATACCTTTGAACAAATGACCAACTAAAGCATAAATATAAAAAATTTTGGTTAGTTATTAATAAACAAATTATTAAAAAAGTAAAGAGAATAAAATTTTACAATTTATAATAAATGGGATATTAATCATGTACATGGAAATGAAAAGATAATTACAAATAATTTTAATTCTATTTTTTATTAATGTTACTATAAATATTATGAATGATCAACATGAAATTGATTTTTTGAAGTATTTCTATGTTCAGGAAAATCAAATTTGGATTTATTATTTTAGAGAATGGAATATTTAATGCGATTAATGCTATAAAAATAAAAAGAGTATGATTTTAAATGGTATTTCAGTAATATTAATTATTACTAATTTGTGAGTTTTTTTGTCTATAGTACAATTTTTATTTAATTTATCAATCAAATCTAATATTTTTCCAGATTTATTGAAGACATCATTCATCTTGCTACATTTAAGAATGGTGATAAGATGTAAATGGATAAATATAGACCTATTTCTATGTTATCAACTTTATCTAAAATTTTTGAAGTTTTGTATTAAAAATAGAATTATTAAATTTACTTCTAAATATAATCTTTTCTCTATAAACCAGTTTGTATTATTATTACCGAATAAATCTAGTACTATCACCTTATCAAAACATAATACACTTATTATAGATTCACTGGAATAGGAACAAAACAATAGCTGTTTATTTAGATTTATTTAAAGCATTTGATTTTCTTTCAAAGAAAAAACATTTCAAGAAACTTTATAATATGGCTATTAGAGACTGCATGAATGATTTTCTGGTATCTTATTTACAATGTATTAAAATTAATAGTGTCTTGTGGGACTATTCTTTTATTAAATTTGATGTGCCACAAAGATCAGCTTTAGGTCCATTACTTTTCATTCTTTACATTACTGACTTGATGAATCTTTTTAAACATTCAAATATTTGATGACACAGCATTAGTATTTCCAGTTACAACTTATGGCCTACTTCAAAAATTAATAAACAAGGATATAAATGTAATCAAGCCTTGGTTCTTCTATAATAATTTAATCATCAATTATAATAAATCAAAATATTTATTTACATTCATAAAAAGTTTAATTTTTAATATATTTCTGTTGAAATATTAATACTAAACTAATAATGGTTGAATTTACATTTTATTTGGGATTACTGCTGGACTCATATCTTAGGTGGGACAAACGTATAAATTATTTGCAATGAATATAAGACTTTTACATTTTTATTTTTATTTTTATAAAATTAAGAACATTTTATCACAGAAAATCATTATATAACAGCATAGACAAAATTTATTCTCAAATCAATATATGGAACACGTCTTTGGGAAGGCACATCTTCATATCATTTAAAATTTTTAAATACTCTACAGAACTTTTATTTAAGGATTATTTTAAATAAATCATTGGAATATCATAATGACTCTTTATATATCAGGAATTTTATCAAGCAAAAACAATATTTATATTCAATATTTTATGTCATTAATTTAAATTATATCTTTCCAATGTATTGTTATATAAAAAAGAAAATAAATTAGACGGTCTAAATTTAATTTGGTTGACTATCCATATTATAACAAAATCCACAGTAGATATGAAATATGATATATTGGTTCAATGTTTTTCAATATTTTAATGGAGTATTATGCTGAAAAGATGTATAATATTTCAGTAAATCGATTAAAGAAAAAATAATTGTATGGTTAACTTCAGCTAATAACTGATATAAATTTAATATTTGATTTTAACTGTTTATATTTCAATTGTAGCTGCAGTAAGGAATTTGCTGTTAACTGAAAAAAAATCCTTTGATTCCTCATGGAAGCCTTAAAAGAACCAAGTGGGGCAAATTCCTAATGTCATTTCTATACTTTCTTGTCATTACAGCTGTTATTACCATGTGATAATTATTACGAACCTGGATTAACTGTTCACCAACATGACTTACCCAGTGTGGTGAGTTTATTGGCTTTTTACCTCTGAATTTAATATCAAGAAGCACCATGGTCTTACTTCTTAGTTGGCTGATAGCTCTCAATTAAAATATCAGTTGAATTTTTTGAAGACAGAAAGAATGAGTGTGTGTGAATGAAAAAAAAATTAATAGATTTTTACAATTATGACATACAAACATAAATCAAGGCCCTTAATCCTAGAAGGCTATAAAGTCTCAAGAGTCAAGGCAGCAATTTGTGCCTAAAGATGAAGTATATTAAAAATCCCCTGATTGTTAACTCAGGCTGCCATTAATGTAACAGTCAGAATCATCTATCTCGCTAACACACTGCAGAATTCAAACTCCAGACATAAAACTGAACATTCTAGGAGGGGTTGCCTTCTAGATATACTAAGTTCGAATCTAAAGTCCAAATTTCACAGTGCCATCTATGTAATAATGCATCTGATGCCACTACTAGTATAATCTTTGAACGGTGCCTGGTGGTCAGGGAGAAACAAAATATTCTATACTAAAAGAAGCTTGGGTGGCTAATTAACGTCTATGGATTTACAAAAGAAATGCAGAAAATATATATATATAGACCGAGACAGTGATAGGAATCAAATAAAATAAGAGATCAAATTTAGTTTTAAATAATTTCACAAAATTTATTTATATAAAATATATATATAATGCCACTGTCTGCTTATATGAGACAGGGACGTGTATTAAATAATTGTTGGCATTATATTTCAATAAATGACAAAAAGGTTTTAAAGCAAAGTGATATATTCTATTCCTCGGGTTAATAGCATTACGATAATGTGCTTGATGAGATAGGAACATGTGCGAGGTGCTTTGATCAATTATACAAGTCTAAGAAAATATTTGAAAATTAAGTGTTCTAAAATATTTATTGATTTCGAGAATAGCACGGACAAAAGCTTACTAAGCAACAAAAGGCGAATATGATCAAAGCATTTATTTGATAATAATAAAAATAATGTTACATTGGGAGGTCAGTATTGCTGATAATGAATTTATTAAAGTTGGAGGGTGTGACACATTTAAGTCACAGATGCTTTGTAAAATAAATATAAAATAAAACAATAATGGAATATTTGGAATGATTACGGAGGGCATCTTGCCGCTAACCCATAGGAAAGTATTTTATGAACAGCCGAAACTTAGCGACTGTGTGATGATTGTGTTTAATTCCCAGGTGTGTCATTTGGAACACACTCTGCCTGGAAACTGCAATAAGCGAAGATAATGGACTTGGCCATGTAAAGAATCCTTGGAAAAGTAAAACAAAGCGGTCTCAACAACCAATTCACTTACCAGCAATATGAAACTAGTGTATATAAAACATACTGAATGGGTTTTACTTGGATTAAGAGAAATGCCCAATCAAATTCCCAGAAATTCATTTAAAAGGATCCGCACATTCTCGACATCAATGATGAACTTTGTAATTAAAGTAGAACATGGTAATTAAAATAGAAAATGCATGCTTGCGGGTTTGAAAATTAAGTATAGATTTATATACACAATAATGCATTAGGGGACACATTTAATTATTGACCTTGCACATACTCTCATATTAGATTAAAATCAATAACATGTAGATTTTAAATTATGTGATTATATTATATAGTAAAGAAAAGAATCGCCCTCGAACGAGTGATTTGCAAGATAATAAAATTGGAAAATTATTTAGAAATTTAAAATATGCCTTCATAGCGGCGTCTTATTTTCATCAAAGAGAATAATTCACTCGGTCAAAGATGATTCTGACACATTATCATAATAAAATAACAGAAAGCTTAATCAATAGAAAATATTAACCCAAGGATAGAGAACAAAATTTTGAGTATATTTAAACACGTTAAAAAAATACATAATGAAGTTATGTGAAATATCAGAAAAGAATTTAAAATAACTATAGCATGTTAGTTATCACAAGAGCTCTTGGGTTAATTTAGGGTTACCTCTGGAGAAGCATTTTAGGTAGATTGATGGTCGGCAGGTTTTTATATAATTTAACAGCAAAATCTGGAAATGTTCATATTTTGGCAGCGGCAGCAGTTCCAGGGTTCCTTATGTGATAGCTTCCAATGGTCTGGAGCAGCGGCCAGCTATTCCAAGGGGACATAGCCATCTTGATGCCTCTACTCTGTCATGTCAAGGTTAGCAAATTATTAGAATAGAACTCAGAATGATTTCTCTTAGAAACATTAGAATGGAGAACAAAAGAAAACCCTCCTTTTTATAGTAGAATTTTACAATAGAACTGCCCTGGAGTGTTACAAAAATATCAGACTTATCAGCTGTAATTAAATCTATCCGAATGTCCAAAGGAATTCAACATTAATTAATTTCTTTTGTTAATTTCCCTGTCGACATTTGAATTACAAACTAGATTTAATTAAAAATTCCTTTTACTAATTAAAGAAAACCTTAAGTGGACATCTGCTGTTTTTAGATAAACTTATATAACATTAACTAATTAAACTATTGTCCCTGATTTATTTAACAGAAATATTTGAAATGACTTTTATTAAATTAAACAAAATTATTTTACTTTTAAATTGCAATATTTGAACCTATTTACTAAACGAATATTTATTAAATGAATTTTATTTTAAATCAAAATATATTACGATGGTAATATATTTGTAAATAGATTCAAACAAAATAACTTTAATAATTTATAATTTTGATATGTTTTAAAATGCATATCATAGTGTGTGCACAATTACAACTTATATAACCTACTTTTTAAATAAATCTAAATTATGTGAACATATACATAATCCATAATATTTTATTTATTTGGGCATGAATTATACTTATATATAATTTGAGCATTGTACTCGTGGTTTAAAATTAGGGGGGATTTTCGGTATATAAGCGTATTGCAGACACATTACGATAGATTGGGGTTCAAACTAAGGTATGAGGGTAGGAAGTAGGTGAGAAAAGGTGAAACGAAGATCTGCAAAGCAGACCTTACTGTTTCATTAGATGACAGTCTTTTATTTAGATACATACAACTACAAATCACTTTAAAGTGAAGGGAGATTGCAAAAATTGGAAGAACTACCTTATATTAAATTAGTCATTATTGACTTCTGTGAAATTAAAAGAAAGGTGAAGAGACAATTGATTTCAAAGATGGACATGTACTCTACTATAAAGTCACAAATATTGGAAGTACAAGTGGAGTAGTATTCATTATCAATAAAAAAATGGAAAAACACCATTGTGGAGACTGATGGTGTATTGGACAGAATGGCAAGATTAGTTATTCAACTTAATAACAGATACCAAATGCAGATGATTCAGTTTTATTCTCCCAAAAAATTCTCATAGTGATGAAGTAATAGATGACTTATATTTAAAAGTACAAAAGGCTTTTGATCAGATCCAACAACATATTAAAATTGTTATGGGAAATGTCAATGCTAGAATTGATATGCAATTGAAAGATGAAAGTGTTGTATGTAAATTTGGTTATGGTATAAAAATTGGAAGAGGTCATAGACTTTTTATGAATTCTTTTTTAAGAAAAATATTAAAAGGAAATGGACATTGAAGCCTCCAAATAAAGGCACAGTGGAATTGTATTATAATTTGACTAATAAAATATATATTTCAAAAATGTAATATTCTTAATCAATTCAACACAAGAAGGAAGCATCGATTAATAAGATGTAAGATACATGGTAATGCAAAAATAAAGATACAAAAATTATTCAGAAAAACAATATTTACAATTGATATTCCTAATTTTCAGAAACATTCTAATGAATTTAAATTAAAATTTGCAAAAAAAATTCCAAAAATTAGCAGATTTTGTCCATGATTCCGATTTGAATGAATTTAAAAATAGGAAAATGATACACTTTTAAAAACTGCAACAAAAATAGCTGGAAAAAAGCAGCAGTTGAATAATAAAATTTCTACTGAGACTAGATAATTTAAAAGAAAAGAAGAAATATAAAAATATATAAAAACGATGCATGAAGGATTGAATATCTCGCATTTTGTAAATCAGTATAAAAAAGAGTTGGTAAATGTCAAGCGTTGGTGGCCTAGTGGTTAGCGTAGCTGCCTTTCAAGCAGCCGTTCCGGGTTCACTTCCTGGTCAATGCTTTGATATATATATATATATAAATAAGAGTTGGTAGTGATGTAAGAAAAAATAATTGTGAACTAGCAAGGAAAGCTATAGAAGAAAATAAATGTGTCAAGATTATAAAACAATATTTTGGTATTGGTAGAAAATTTATATCTGAAATAAAAAAGATGGAACTATTCTTAAAAAGAGGAATGCCATCATGAAATGAGTAGAAGAGTTCCATTAAGAATTTCTAATTACCTTCTACAATTATTGAATCTTCTGAATTGCCCAGAATTTTCAACGAAGAAGTAAGACATGCAATTAAATTTACAAAGAAGGTATAAGCTCCAGATAATGATGGAATTATAATCGATATCTTATAATAAACAGAGAAAAAAATAGATTATTTTTTGATAAAGTTATATACCAAATGTTTAAATAATAAAGATGTACCAGCTGATTGGAATAATGCTGTATTAATATTTAAAAAAGGTTGTAAAAAAGATATTAGAAATTACAAACCTACCTGTCTTTTATAAGTTTTACACAAAGTTTTTACCAAGATAATTACAACTCATCTACAGAGAACTTTGGATTTCAACCAAGCAAAACAAGAAGATGGGTTTAAAAGCAGTTTTAGTGCAGCAGATCATATCCAAGTATTGAGAGAAGTTATAAAAAGGACCAATGGATATGAGTTGCCATTCTGGTTTGGATTTGTAGATTATGAAAATGAATTTAATTTTATAAGAATATCTTCAGTAACTAAAGCATTGAATAGTCAAGGTATGGACCCAGAATAGTGTCATATTCTGAAAAATATTTATAAAAATGCAACTACAATTAGATTTCATAATGATATTAGGAAGATTAACATTTAGAAGGGTTAAGATAGGATGATTCCATATTTTCATAACTTTTTACAGCAGTGCTGCAAGAATTATTTTGTGAATTAAAATGGCAAGCTAAAAAAATAAAAATGAATGGAGATTATTTAAGTCATTTAGATTTTTCAGATGATGTAGTTATCAGATGAAATTATGAGTCAGAATAAAAATAAACATTAAAAAGACTAAAGTAATGTACAATACATTTTTTTCAAAAGATGAAAATAAAGATTGATAATGATGAGTTAGAAGAAGTTAACAACTACAAATAAATACCTTGATCAAATTATTACTACAGATGGAAACATAATGGAGGAAATTAATCATAGAATTAAACTTCATTGGAGTGCTTTTGGTAGAAATAATTTACTATTAAAGAGAAATATTCCTATATGCTTGAAAAGGAAGATTTTTATTAAGTGCCTTTTACCAGTTCTTGCTTATGGATCTGAGATTTGGCCACTTAACAGAAAAGCAACCCAAAGACTTCAGATTACTCAAAAATATATGATGAGAAGCATGCTAGGAGTAACAAGAAGAGATTGGAAATGCAATATGTGGGTAAGAGAAGAAACAGGTGTTACTGACATAATTGAAAAAATTAAGAGATTAAAGTGGATTTGGGCTAGACATATTGCTAGAAGAAATGATAATAGATATGCCCTAGAATTATTAAACTGGATTCCAAGCAATTGTAATAGACTCAGAAGGAAACAACATGTAAGATGTATGGTTTGAAGTAAAAAAGTGTGCAGGGGTGATTTTATCCAATATTCATATATATATACATGACAATAAAATCTATATATTGTAACAAACAAAGAAAATAACAATAGTGTACATGTGTATAAATGCCATTAGCATAAGTTGATGTATCAAAATTGCACATTTATTAATCATTGAGTAATTACAATGAAAAGCACAATTTTGGAAGTCATCAGCTTTCTTCATCTATTCATTAACCAGAACTTCATCATTATATTAATAATTTATTGAACTTATTTTAATCTTTTAATTGTTAAAAACAGTTTGCAAGGTTATATTTTATTAATATAATACATTTGACAAATGACATCCTGCTAAATCTTGGATGTACAGATTTATCTCTCAAATTATTATTTTTCAATCAATTTATTTTTCTCTCCACTTCTATTTATTTATCAATATTTCTACATATCTATCCATCTACACAGCTATCTAAATAAAAATTCAATCCATCCATTAATTTATCTGTATATCTATCTATCTTTTTTGTAAAGATAATCTTCATATATTATTTGCCTTCTTATCTCTTTATTGCAATGAGGTTGAAAAGAGGAAAAAAAATTAAACATACCGTAGCTTTTTTACCATATTCTTTATTCATATTAATTTCAACAAATAACATTTTTTGAATATGTAAAGTTAATCTTTGATATAATTATGTTATATGTATCAGACTTATTTTGGTATATCAATTTGTAGATAACTTTAAGATATAAATCTGATGCAAATACATATTTTCCTTTTCTAGAGTTTTGATTAAATTTGTATAAGTATTTTTTTAACTGGCATATAGATGGTTGGTATTAACACTCTAGACTGTTGATTAGTTTAGTTAATTATTTTGATAGTATAATAAAAGCCATTTATCACTGGATGGCTACAATTCTCTTAAAACGTTTTTATGCATAAACATTTAGCACATAAACAATTACAGGCATTATTTTCCATGTCATCTACTAATCATTGTTATCCAAATATTTGCATAATACTGTGGAAAAAGTTAGATGTTCATATTATATAATGTGTAAAAGTTAATTGAATAGGCATCAAAATTAAGATTTATACCTAAATCAAAGTTACATATAAATAATCATGCTTTTTATCAAATAAAAATTCATCATCATCTCTAAGGCAATCATTTTCTAGATTTCTATCCTATGTCTAATCGTACTTTATTATTTACTCGAAACAAAAACCTTAGTGATTGAAATTAGGTGGATGATTCAGTAAGCATCATCATATAGAATCAGAAATCAATCTCTTCACTGGTTTTGGAGAGTTTGATGTAAAAAAAGGTAGATTTGAATAAGTCATATAACCTTTTTTAATGCTAAAGATTTTATTTTTAATTTCATTTTAAATGAAAATCTTCAATATCTTAATTTTTGACAAGAGTTTTTGACAAAAGGTTTCTCGGCAACCGAAAAGAACAAATATAAATAAAGTTTCAATTGGATAAAGACAAATTGCCAAATAAAAAAAATGTCTTTCAAACCGTATTATATGAATACTACTATATACAACAGTCAGCACCCATGGGATACCAAATAAAATAACCAGTTTCCACAATACAAAATTTACCTTCTTTTCAGTACTCGTCTGAATTACTATATGCTTAGATGCTTTTACTTTAGCATAAGTTAAAACAAAACATAATATGTTTGATAATAAAATTGTACTTCTAGGTATTATAAAGAAATATTTTTCAGTAATATTAATCCAGGGCACACATGATGTCCTTGATAAATGAAGATAAATATCACCTGGTGAATCGAATAAAGTTGAAATAATACATTCTACTGTAGTGATTACAAAAGAGAAAAACATTACCAATAGACAATAACATAACATTCTATATCGCTTGTTTGGTAAAAGCAATGGTTTAGTTGGGACTGCATTCCAATTTGTAAAAGTTCTCCATAAATCATATCCTGAAATTGCTATCCAGCAATAAGTCCCTAAATCAAATGCTCTGTAAAATGATCTAATTATAAACCATCCTATATGACCAGGTGGAAAATATATATATTGTAAAACTAAAAAAAGAATACGACTTATAAACACCTGTAAAGATAAAAACATTATTATACAATTGGGATATTTTCTTAGATCACTTATAATTACACATTCCAGTAAAAACAATCCTAAAAATAATAATGAAATTCCAAATGAAATAGTGTATGCTCTACGAATTTCTTGAGAGATTTTTTCTTTATTCATATCGCATGAAATTTTTTTTGTTATATCCTGGGAAATGTTTTCATCGAAGGAATAAATGGTAGATGTCGGAGTTTTCTCTAAATAATTAATTTCCTCTCTACAGGAAATAATATTAAATATCTTATGCGGTAATAAGCAAAATGTTAGGTTATCATGAGTAAAATGAAAATGATAAGATGAGTACAATGTGTACGGATAATCTTTTAAAAAAGTTGTAAAATTGTGATATATATTTTGTGATTGATGACGTAATGTACAGTCTATGAAGTTGCCAAGAAAACATAGTGACTGAAAATAATTAGACTGGTATTTCTGATTAAATATTTTTAATAGTTCTGACAGTTGTCCAAGAATATCATAGATATACTCTAAGTTTTCACACCAATCTGATTCGTTAATGCGAAAATTCCAACAAGTATTGTTAAGTTGAAGGAAATCTCTAGTTGAGGAACAAAATGTAGTATTATTATATAATAAATCTGCTTTGATTAAAAGACTGTCATTGTTAATATCTGTCAAAAATCTTACTTTTTGACTGACAATTAAAGAACCATCCAAAGATTCTGTCATTTCCCAACAAAAAAACTTCTGAAGAAAAACCAAGTCAATTATTGATAGCAGTAACATTAAGATTAAATTCAGGTTCTGAGATGATTTTATGATAAACATTTTTTACACAAATCTAAAAGAGAAAAAAGAAAGGAAAAACAGTAAATTGTTTAAATCTAAAATAATTAATAATTATGTAATAAATATTTTTAACTATTGCAGTCAATATATTTTTCTGAATAAATTAAATTAATAATCATACAATTGCTCAAAAAAGATAGAGTTATATTCTAGCAGCAAAATAGAAATCTCGGGATAAGTTTGAATTAACTGAGCAAATTGATGTATTTCTTTTTTTAATTTTCCTAAATTACAAAAGTAATCAGTCTGGAAATCTTTAAAACTTTTGAGCATAATAATATCCTACTGCTGAAACGTCCAGAACTCCATCTATATATTATCTATTTTTATCCATCCGTTTTTCTATCTGTCGATCTATCTATCTATCTATCTATCTATCTATCTATCTATCTATCTATCTATCTATCTATCTATCTATCTATCTATCTATCTATCTATCTATCTATCTATCTATCTATCCATCCATCCATCCATCCATCCACTTACCCATCCACCCACCTATCTATCTATCTATCTATCTATCTATCTATCTATCTATCTATCTATCTATCTATCTATCTATCTATCTATCTATCTATCTATCTATCTATCTATCTATCTATCTATCTATCTATCTATCTATCTATCTATCTATCTATCTATCTATCTATCTATCTATCTATCTAATATGTATATATATATATGTATCTATGTATAAAAAATGTATGTATTTATGTATCTATCTATTATGTATGTATGTATCTATCTATCCAGCCATATATCCATCCATCTATTTATTTATCTACCTATTTAAAGTGGTGGAATAATAAGGCAAGATTAATATGAGTACTCCAGTTAGAATAAGTAGTTATAAGTACTATAGTGTGGATAATAATTCACTTATATTTATTATAATGTAATATATATATATATTTAATTTATTAACTTAGAATGTTATCACATAAAAGGTTATTTGACAAAAGTAGCTTGATTTATTATTATGAAACAATTTTGTTCATTGCACATAAGCAACACATGAGGCTAAACGCCTCGAAATCGTTCAGCTGTCAAGTATTTTACCGATTCATATAAGTATTTATTATAGCTTCCCTTTCCAGCACCTCAACACGCTTGTAATTTTGTTATAAATGGATTAGAATAAATAATGACTTAACAAGATGAATTTGAAATTAATAATAATATTTATCTTAGAAAAATATCAAAATAAGATTTGTCCTTATTCTAGATTTCTATCAAAGGTAAACAGTGATAAAAAAAATTATATAACATATTTTATTCAAATCCAATGTTACTCATTTTAATCAAAAATGATTTAATATTAATAATTACATACTGTACCTGTCAAAACATGTTGATCCATCTAACATGAGCTGGAACTCAATGAAATAAATTTCAAACCCAGCCAAGCCCGAGATTTAAGTCAGGAAACAACCTGAATTCAAACCCACTCCATAAGCCCCAGATCAAACACCTAATGAAGAACATATAATGATGGCACATGAGAATTCATTTTAAATCCGGCCGACTAGCAGAGCAGAGAAGATAATGAGACTCAATATTAACTAAATTAAAATATGTATATGCATAGTTGTATGTGTGGAAGTGGAGAAACAGGAATTCAAATGACTCACATAAGTTTAGACAATAAAAATAGTTTAATACGATAACAAATTATTATATACATTATAAATTAATTGCATACATTAGTATGTGCTTGAATGAGCAAGTGGTCTACCAAACGTTATATAATTACATAGTGAAATTCACGCTAATGGTTATCATATGCTCTCTTATCAATTAAATAAGAGATATACATTAACACACATCTTTGGTGGGTATGGTATTAAAATGCCAATTAAAAAGATTACATAAGATGGCCATTAACACTTTGATTTACGGTTCTGAAACATGGTGACTAACATATTATTTCGAGGAGCGTTCGGGGATTCATTACAGATAAAATATAAACTATTTTCACACCATCACCGTCATGAAAATAGGTAAAACACATTTAAAAATTACATTTAGTTATATTACAAAATATTTATTGAAAATTCTTTTAACAATAGTAAAAAAATGTTTATTTTCCCCAAGGCAGATAAATACTCTTAAATACAGAAATAAATTATGATGGTGGGATTGTATAAGAAGACTGAAATAACATTTTAATTAACAACACTAGTAATATTTGGCATTTTTTGAACAGAGCACAATTTTAATAGTATAGCACTAAAATTAGAGCATGAAGCAAAAGAGATAATAAATGGAGAAGTGATGGTACTGACACTAGTGCAAAGAAATAACAGGAAAAGGTCATGCTTCTTGATGAAAAATAAAATCTAAGACCCCCTTCTTGGGCAGTGCTTAGAGAAAAGTGAATAGACATGCTGTGGATATCACTGATGTGCAGAGGCCTTTTTATATGCATGGTGTGTGCCAGGCATACTGGAATCACTGCCAGAGGTCCTTTTTATACAAAATAAATGGATATGAGAAGAAATCTATGGATTCGATCCTGTCACAACCCCCAGATTGGAAGCATGTAATATATATATATATATTGTACCTATATTGATATAGGCACATATAATTTTATCTAAAAAAATTATTAAAGTAATTTTTTTTTATAAAAGAGTAACATAAAATTAAATGTTGAGTTTATTGCAGCTTGTTTTTGGAAGAGATAAGAATCAAATAGTTTTCTATCATTAATTTCAGAAGGGGAGAGGGGTGTTTCATTAGAGAAATTAAACTAAGGGTTATAAAAGGAAGTAAAGAGTTTTATTAGTATTCGTAAAAATATAATTTAAAAAAGTTAAAACATACAAATCTCTTTTTATTCAAGTTTAATTAAAGAAAAAATAATGTTAAAACTAATATATGTGCGTATATATGTGTGATTGTCAACAATAGAATAAATGTTATTATAAATAAATGAAAGTTAAAAAAGATTATCATTAAAAAACACGGCAATGGCTATTAGATATTAATTAATATAAAACAATACGTTTTTGCATGGCTATTACTAATTAAGCAATCTTTCAAAACACGTTTATCAAATGATTATCACTGGAATTTCGACAACAGATCTTTGCCGGAGATAGAAAGACAATACGTCGCAGGTATAAATAGACTTTTTTATCGGACAATAGTTCAGTTCACAAATTAGTTGAGTGAGTGCAGTTCACAAAGTAATTGAGTAGTGCTGTTCAGAAATTAATTGAGTCAATTTTGAAACAAAATGCAGTGTCGAGAAGATTTTGGGAATTCACGCCTCTCCACAGCCTAAAAAGTCCGATGAAAACAGCAAGATCTGCCTGTGAAATAATGTCATCGTAACAACTTAGAAAATCTCTGTCAGTATTTAATTGTCTCCAATAGTAATAATCGTGAAAAATCAGGAAACTCATCAAAGAAAAGTCCCAGCCGGCTGGTAAGCATTCATAATGGAAATATCCTCACCGAAAGCAGCCACCAAAGAGAACAAAATTCTATGTCTACATTCAAAAGCCTAGGTAAAAACATTTGCTTATTTCGTTTATACTGTAATAGCCATTGCATTGCATTAATTCGTACAAATCTTTCAAGAGTCTAATTATATGAACCTTATATCATACATAAATGAACTATTGATATGTGTGATTAAATTCCAAATGCTATGTAATACTTTATTATTATTATTATGTGTGTACATGAATTAATATGTGCATGATCATTATATCAATATTTATTAGTTAAATTAGAGTGTTCTGTTATTAAATCTATAGGAATATTTAAACCATTTAGAAATGTTAATTTAAAATATGCGTGTGTTTTATTAGAATTATAAAATGTTTAAATTTAGTAAATAAATGTTAGTTAATAAATTATCTTTAAAATTAAACTTTATTTGTCGGTCAATTCTTTTTATCAATTCCTTTTATCAAATTCTTTTATCAACTCCTTTTACAATTCTTTTATCAAGTCTTTTAACCACTAATTAAGTATAATTTATTAGTGATTACAAACAACTGAGCTAGTCTTGGATTTAGGCGTTGAGTTAGTGGCCACTGTTCAAAGTGCGTTGTCTATTCTTTTAGTATTCTTTTAGAATAAGCAGCTGGTGTCCATGGTTATACACAAACAAAAAAGTGCTTTGGACGTGGTGTTCAACTCAACAGCTGAGAAGAAGCTATGTCCTGAAATGTAACGTTAGTTATATACTTTATAGCTATCGTTTGGGCATACATACTCTCCGAGTATGTTCTTCTCTGCCTAAGAGACCGGTGTTTCGAATGCACATATTCGAATTCAGTTCAAATGGCTTTACCCAACGTGGGCCAAACTTGTCATAAATGACAGTTAATTAAATACTTTGTTCTTGTTGAAAATAAAAATCTAAAAAGTTAAATTACGTATGTAAAAGTGTTTTAATTTAAAAAAAAAAAAAAAGAATTGACCGAAAATTTTTTTTTTTCGAAATGAAAAGAGATTTTGACACTTATGCTATCAAATCAGAGTCAATTAGATGTTATGGGCGGAGTTAAAGCATTAAGATAGGGTAGAGAAAAGGATTAAAAGGGTGGAGTTAGTGTGAGTTTCCATCTTAGTAAGAAAAATAAATAAATAAATCGTATAGTAAATTTAGTTTAACATAAGCGCTAGTACTTTGAAATTGAAATTTTCGAAAATGGATCTGAAAGAAAGCCCAATATATTTTAAAAATCCCCAGTTAGTAGAAAAGGAGAAAGAAGAAATATCTGACATGCAGATAATGATGAAAATGATGATGAATATAATTCGAGAAATTAAACAAAGTCAACAAGAATTGTGTCAGAAATTTGAGCAAAGCCAACAAGAGCTCAAAGAAGAACTCAAAGCAGAATTGAAGGCAGAAATTAGTCAGGTTAAAGGAGAAATTAATGAACTCAGAGCGGAAATTAGAGAAATGAAGGAAATGAGGGGTGAAATAATAGATGAAGTAGAAACAAATCATATAGCCATAGAAGCTGTAGTGAAAGATTTGAACGAAGAAAGTCAGGAAAGGGCGATAATAGAAGAAAGCATAAAGGAAGTGAGAGCTGAATTAGAGCAAGGTAGTGTTAGATATAATAATTTAGAAATGAAAATAATAAAGATAGAAGGGACATGCCAGGAATGGAGAAGCGTAGCTAGGACAATGCAGGAAGAATTAAGTTTGTTAAAAAATGAAGGTATTCAGAGTGAAGTAGAATGTAGAATTGAAAGCGATGATAGTTTGAAGTCGGAAGTAAAACAAATGTGTATAAATATAACTAAGGGTCTAGAGTATAAGGTGGACCAAATGGAGTGCAAATATAAAAGTTACAATAAGGAGAATAAGCCGGAGAGACCGACCAAGAGATTCCTGGAGGAAAAATTTATTATCACGACATTCAAGGCCGAAGCAGGTGAGAGTCCATTAAAACACTTGGAAAGCTTAACTGATTTGTTTCAAATACAGGAGTGGCAAGAAGGGAATAAAGTTACACTTGCTAGCAGTCACCTTCAAGGAACAGCCTTGGATTGGTGGCACACCCAGTATACTAAACCACGCATATTTGAGGAGTATAGGTATGCCATCTTAAGAACCTTCTGGAGTGAAGCCCGACAGAATGGCATACTCTGTAAGGTATCTAAAGAAAGATATCCCAGCTTCCATGGAGAAACTCTCATGCAATTTTTTTTAAAACAGGTGGCAAAACTCAAGGCTTTAACGGCGTTTCCATTGTCGGATGACCAAATTATAAGAACAATCCGACACAAAATGCCACTGCCTGTGCAGCAAATGATGCTAAGTAGCAATGGTCAGACGGTGGAAGAAATGGTAGAATTTCTGACCCGAGTAGATTGTGAAAATTTGGTTTGGGAACCTATAGATCTATATAGGAAAATAGATCAATATAATGATCAGAATGTACGTAAACGGGAGCCACCTGACCGAGCATAATTGTCAGTAAATCGAGTGGAATAATAAAATAAACAAAAAGGACCGGAAATGGACTATGAGTCTAATATAATTATTTTGATGTAGGTGAAAAGCCTGAATTAGAAGTTCGCTATTTAAAATGATGGATTGTTTTGTCAAATAATAATAACGGAGGCTTTGCAAAATAAAAGATTTTTTTTCTCCACACACATATTAATTAAGAAAAATGTTTGTAAATATAGGTCAAGTAAAATCAATAAAATCAAGTTAAACAAATAAGTGTAAGATATCCATAGTAAAAGAATAAAGAATGACTCGTAATAAACTAATAGGTTTTTTTTTTGGAATATACGTAAGTTAATAAAAGGAAATAAATAAATGGTTTAAAGTAATCAAGTCCAATAAAATAATTGTATAATAATGAAGAGCAATAAAATAAAAGTTTTCTAAGTACATGTACGTTAATATATAAGGTAAACAAATGTTTAAAAAATAATATTGTAATATAAATAATATTCGTAAGAGTTTAGAATAGTATGGTAAGATTAAATAAAATAAAAGTTTTTTTTTAGAATATACACACGTAAATAAAGAAGTTAAAGTAATTGTTTAAAAATAATAGTGTAATTAAATAAATATTTTAAATAATGTTTGTAAGGGTTATAAGTAATGTTTGTAATGAATTTAAAAATAATATAAATGAAAGTCAATCTAAGTTGTATTAAGAGTGTATAAGGGTTCAAAATTAAGAGATGAGGGTAGTATTGAAATAAGTTAGATAAGGATTAAGTTTAAAGCTGTCAACTGGATAGATTTTAGCACCCATAACGGATTGGCCGGGATCATTCCTCTTTTAAAAAGTGCACTGGCAACAACCAGAGTAAGTCATAAGTCACTTTTCAGGGAAGAATCCCCATATCTCATACCTCGTTTTCCAAAGCATAAGTCAGAAATGGACAGTTGAAAATTCCTGCCATTCGCAGCTGCTTAGTCAAAGTCCGATCAAGAGAATCGGCAATCGTTTTCCAGAGCGTAAGTCGGAAATAAACAGTTGAAATTCCTGCCATTCGCAGCTACCTTTTTTTAGTCAAAGTCCGATCAAGAGAATCGGCAGCTGAAGCTTCATTTATAAAAGATCCCTGTGCCACAAATTTAGTTTGTCCTCATGGTCACTGTCCAGGATGAACATTGTAAACAATGGTGCCAGCATAGAAAGAAGAAAAGCATAATTGGAGATTGCCCTTAGTATGGAAAGGAAAAGATACCAAAAAGCAAACTTAGAAGGAATGATAAATTAAGATTTAATGTTGTCAGAGATAAAATGGTCAAAAATGATGCATTTTACTCTCAAAAGGAAGGGCGGTGTAATGTACCTATATTGATATAGGCACATATAATTTTATCTAAAAAATTATTAAAGTAATTTTTTTTTATAAAAGAGAAACATAAAATTAAATGTTGAGTTTATTGCAGCTTGTTTTTGGAAGAGATAAGAATCAAATAGTTTTCTATCATTAATTTCAGAAGGGGAGAGGGGTGTTTCGTTAGAGAAATTAAACTAAGGGTTATAAAAGGAAGTAAAGAGTTTTATTAGTATTCGTAAAAATGTAAAGAGTTTTATTAGTATTCGTAAAAATATAATTTAAAAAAGTTAAAACATACAAATCTCTTTTCATTCAAGTTTAATTAAAGAAAAAATAATGTTAAAACTAATATATGTGCGTATATATGTGTGATTGTCAACAATAGAATAAATGTTATTATAAATAAATGAAAGTTAAAAAAGATTATCATTAAAAAACACGGCAATGGCTATTAGATATTAATTAATATAAAACAATACGTTTTTGCATGGCTATTACTAATTAAGCAATCTTTCAAAACACGTTTATCAAATGATTATCACTGGAATTTCGACAACAGATCTTTGCCGGAGATAGAAAGACAATACATCGCAGGTATAAATAGACTTTTTTATCGGACAATAGTTCATTTCACAAATTAGTTGAGTGAGTGCAGTTCACAAAGTAATTGAGTAGTGCTGTTCAGAAATTAATTGAGTCAATTTTGAAACAAAATGCAGTGTCGAGAAGATTTTGGGAATTCACGCCTCTCCACAGCCTAAAAAGTCCGATGAAAACAGCAAGATCTGCCTGTAAAATAATGTCAACATAACAACTTAGAAAATCTCTGTCAGTATTTAATTGTCTCCAATAGTAATAATCGTGAAAAATCAGGAAACTCATCAAGGAAAAGTCCCAGCCAGCTGGTAAGCATTCATAATGGAAATATCCTCACCGAAAGCAGCCACCAAAGAGAACAAAATTCTATGTCTACATTCAAAAGCCTAGGTAAAAACATTTGCTTATTTCGTTTATACTGTAATAGCCATTGCATTGCATTAATTCGTATGAATCTTTCAGGAGTCTAATTATATGAACTTTATATCATACATAAATGAACTATTGATATGTGTGATTAAATTTCAAATGCTATGTAATACTTTATTATTATTATTATGTGTGTACATGAATTAATATGTGCGTGATCATTATATCAATATTTATTAGTTAAATTAGAGTGTTCTTTTATTAAATGTATAGGAATATTTAAACCATTTAGAAATGTTAATTTAAAATATGCGTGTGTTTTATTAGAATTATAAAATGTTTAAATTTAGTAAATAAATGTTAGTTAATAAATTATCTTTAAAATTAAACTTTATTTGTCGGTCAATTCTTTTTATCAATTCCTTTTATCAAATTCTTTTATCAACTCCTTTTACAATTCTTTTATCAAGTCTTTTAACCACTAATTAAGTATAATCTATTAGTGATTACAAACAACTGAGCTAGTCGTGGATTTAGGCGTTGAGTTAGTGGCCACTGTTCAAAGTGCGTTGTCTATTCTTTTAGTATTCTTTTAGAATAAGCAGTTGGCGCCCGTGGTTATACACAAACAAAAAAGTGCTTTGGACGTGGTGTTCAACTCAACAGCCAAGAAGAAGCTATGTCCTGGAAATGTGACGTTAGTTATATACTTTATAGCTATCGTTTGGGCATACATACTCTCTGAGTATGGTCTTCTCTGCCTAAGAGACCGGTGTTTCGAATGCACATATTCGAATTCGGTTCAATATATATATTCATGAAGACAAGCCGAATGTCAATAATGAAAAACTGATAAATGTCACTAATGACATTGAATAAGTTTTACTGCTTTAAAAATAAATGACCTCTTCATTCATTTAAAAAATATACGTTAAAATTTGATCCCCTCCCTTTTCTGCTATTTAAAATAATTCAATCCCACTGTGGATTTTGATAATAACTAGGATAATTAAGTACTGCATTTGAAATTTTATAAGTATGGAAAAATAAAATAAAACTAGGAGTTATAGAAAACAACTAATAGGTCACCTTTTCAGAATTGAATAATAACATTTATAAAATAAATAAGGTTTCAGAGCATTAATTAGCCTAAGTTCTGGATTCACCCTGTTGTAGAATCCAGAGTTAACAAATAACAAATTTTTATAGTAAAAATGAACCTAAAATGTTGATTCATAAAAACATTCTGGCAAATGTATTACTTTATCATACATTATATTTTGTGAGGATGTTAATAACCTTACATCATGGAGGTTTAGTTAAAAAAAGAAAGAAAAGATTTTAGAAATTCAATTTGTCAGATTGCTTGAGATTGGCATATTAATAATAACTAAAATAGATATATAAAATCAAATAATAAAAACATATAAATAAATGACCACACCAAAGTTAAAGAAAGTTAGAGCATATGAGAGAGAGAAAGAGAGAGAATAAGATTCATAAAATTCTTTGAGAGCAATTTATATTTATGTTTTAGGAAGATACAAAGTTAATAAATAATACATTATGAGAAATCTTAATGAAATTTGAGATTAGTTAGGAAAGCTAGATTTAGTTTCAATAGTGGTGGTTTGAAATAATTTACCTTGCACCATTTTAAGAGTCCATTTTTCAAAATCAGCCCATGCATAACAGTTCAGGGACCCATGTTAGTTCTTATATAATAACAAGCTTCTGTTCAGCATCCTAAAGTTCTCCATCAGGCTTTTACTTTATTCTACAGGTGCATAATGGTACTGTAGCAGAAGAAAATGACCCACAAGGATCAGAAAGGTGATGAGCTTTCTATTTAATCATCATTTTTATATTACAAAGCAGCATGGGTTATAACAGCACAGTTCTCTCAGTAGTAGCTCTATGTTGGTATTCAAAATTAGCCCATTTTATACTCCTGCCCAGGTATTTGAAAAATGCTTTCAATTTCTTATCTTTAGATTAAACATAATCTTTAATCCAAAATCTTAAGTTTTCTTTGTTCATTATTTGAAGATGCAAACATTAGATAACATTCCAAAAATATATTTAAATCTATTTCCAGATTGAAAATAGATTTGACAAAAGTGTTTAACAAAAGTAAAATCTATTAATGCTATTTTATTTTCAGTAAAAACTTAATTAGAAAATTCCTTCCCAAGATTAAAACAATATTATATTTCCAACTCTTTAATTATTTTTGGACAATTAATGGTTACATCTTTCATCTTGGATTTTATAAAACTATACAGTTTAATAGAAAAAACAATTTAAAAAGAAAAAAGTTTTAAAATGATGTATAATAAAGTATTTTTTTAAAAAAAAATCAATATTTTGTTAGTATTTTTGCTTCTATAATACGCACACACACATATATATATATATATCTGAGCCACACCTATGTATTTTTTTTGAAGAAAAGAATTAATAAAAAAAATTAATAATAAAAAAAATTAATAATAATAAATATTGGAAAGTTAAACTTTATAATTTTAGGTGTGCATCTCACATATATACATAAAATATATATAGGACTAAAAGTGTGGGATGAGATATAGGGTATGAATACAGGTTAGTAGATGAAACAATGAAACTCAATCTTAAGCTAAAATTGACTGCTTCAATATATTAGTCTGGATGTTTATGAAGATAACTCTCTATTTGTAATCATTAGTGAAAATAACCCAACATATAATTACAAACAATTATGTTTAAAAGCAATTTAAACTGATATATGATTATTATTTTTGTTTAATTTTAAAATATATATGTATATACTTATAAACTGCATATGTTCCTGATAAATGGTAATCAATAAACAATAATAAAGAAAACGTGCCATTAACACTTTTAAAATTAAATATTTAAGATGAAAAAATACAGTAATACATTATTCAGGTTTTATAAGTGGTTTATCTTTACTTATTGTAATGGAGTATATCTAAACTTTTAGAAAGATTTAATTTCAATCTGTTTCAGTTATTACTTTTATTTACAATTTATTTAAATATGATAAACAAAGATAATGAGAGGATTCCATTTGCTATCTAAATTATTGCCTTGATAACATATTACATGATATTCTAATGATTGTTTAAGACCAAGCACTGTGATAAATATAATTCACTTATAGTTTATTATATTTAAAGTATTGTATATTAGTTTTTTTGAAATAATTATTTATTAATCTACTTACAAAGAATGTATCATTATTTAAAATTCTAGGCAGTCATAATTTTAATCAGTTTCAGTCATTGTTTATAAATACACTCTTATTGAAAGATCTTAGAAAAGAGTAGTTTATTGCCTGATTGTAGTAATGCTTTGACAACATATTTTTGATATTCTACTTTTGTCTTAGCATGAAGACTGTAGTAACATATGTAGTATGTAATGTAAGATATGGTTTTACATCCCATCAAGAATCATTAAACACCCTTAGCTACTGCAACCCCCTAAACCCACAATAACAACATTCCCTACATATAATATAAAATAAGTTATATGTATAAAGAGAATGTATACTAAATAAAATATATTATAGAAAGATGAAAATTTTCACAAGCATTGTAGCTGAGAAACATTTAATTATTTCTATAATTAAATATTTAACAAATTGTATCAAATAGATAATCCAAACAAAACTGTAAAACTTAAATATTGATACTTACGATTATTTTAAAAACCACTTGTTAATTTTTGATTAACATACACATATTACAAAATAAAGATAAAAATGATTAAATTTAAATGCAAGTGAGAATCACAAAAGTGTAAATGAAGGAAATGATAATTAAATTTTATTATTATTAATCCAACACATATCTATATAAATCATTACACATGATGTAAGTAATTAACTGCATGCATGAACTGAAACCTGCAATTTGAAACAATCAAATTAATACTAAAAAGAACAACCTCATTTTGGTGATTGACAAAATATATATACAAACAATCTTCTCAAAAATCAGATCAAAAACTCTTATCGGCTAAACAACATGTATATTTTGTAAGAATAAAATCAAGCTTGTCCTCCAAAAGAGAAAAGTCTGCAGTTATGAAAGTAAAACTTTAATTGAGAATATCTCATTTAATACAAATAAAAGCTAGAATAAAAGTCATATGGATTTAGATCCAGTAAACTAAGGGATTTTAAATTATATATCCCAAAAATAACTTTAATTTTTTTTTGATATTTCAAGAGTATTTTCAATATTGAGCTGGAAAGTTAAATTAACACTAATTTGAGATTCCTACTAGCCAATACATTGCTATTCAACAAAATCAAGGAATCTGATCAACTACATATATAGAGACACAATAATGCATTGCTAAGGGTGAAGTTACAACAATATTGAAGCTCTACGATGGAAAAAAATGAATAAATCCCTTTTTTCATTTTATTCCAATATATATATATATGATCACTAGATGGAGCTTTACCAATAGCTCCTAACAAGCTTTTGTTTACATGAACGCCAAAAGAGATAGAATTCAAAATCTCTATCACTGTCACCCACCTCCAGACCAGCTGATTTTGAGCTTATGGCTCATGTCAGTGAAGGGTTGGGAGACTAGAAACTAGATCTAAATCCCAACTCTAAAGTCAGAATTTATCAAACATGTTTCTATCAGTTTGAAAGCATGAATTTATCAGACACGTAATGTCTTCAAATCCAGCTTAACAAACTAGATAGCTATATGGGTCTGAAATCAGTTCAGTTTCACCATATAGTAAAAGCCTCTGCAATATATATCATTGCAAAAACCTTCAAAGGTACATTTATGATAATCAAAACAAGTTATAAATTTTGTAACTTGCTTTAAGCTTGCATTTTATGATCACTAGATAGAGCTTTACCAATAGCTTCTTGCAAGTTTTTGTTTACATAAATGCCAAGAGAGATAGAATTCAAAATCTCTATCATTGTCACCCACCTCCAGACCAGCTGTTTTGGAGCTTATGGCTCATGTTAATGAAGGGCTGGGAGACTATATATATATTGCAGAGGCTTTTACTATATGATGAAACTGAACTGATTTTAGACCCATATAGCTATCTAGTTTGTTAAGCTGGGTTTGAAGACATTACGTGTCTGATAAATTCATGCTCTCAAACTGATAGAAATGTGTTTGATAAATGCTGACTTTAGAGTTGGGATTTTGATTTAGTTTCTAGTCTCCCTGCCATTCACTGACATGAGCCATAAGCTCAAAACCAGCTGGTCTGAAGGTGGGTGACAATGATAGAGATTTTGAATTCTGTCTCTCTCAGCATTTATGTAAACAAAAGCTTGTTAGGAGCTATTGGTAAAGCTCCATCTAGTGATCATAAAATGCAATCTTAAAGCAAGTTACGAAATTTATAACTTTACATTATCATATATATTGTAATCAGTTGGATTACATAGATACACTAATATAGTGTGTGTGCATGAATATATATATATAAAGTTGAAAGGAAAACTAGAAATAAACACAGACAAAAATTATAGTAGATATTTTCTACATTCATTGAAATAAAAATAATAATAACTCTGATTTAAAATATTGTTTTATAAATTAATATTTTAAAAAGGTCTGAATAAATATAAATATTGCATTATTATTAATTATTACTCTGATTTTGAAATTTAAAAACACCCTATTGTATTTTTGAAATTTTAATTAATTAAACAAAATTTTTATCTATTAGAAATCCCCTAAAGTAAAAACATGTATATGAAGGGATTAGTGAGATAAAAATAGAAACTCTGTTTTTAATCAAAGTGTTGTTAACACCTCAGATGAGTCTATAAAAGGGCTGATAACAGGATTAGCTCTAGTCTGATTAATAGTTTTTTGTAAGAAGGTCAGCTGAAAAGTTGTTGCAATATTTTGTTGCAGCTTGTTGAAGTATGCAGCAGTTGGTTTTAGATGACTGTAGAGTTGGCAGTCCATCTACCATGAATTGATATAGCTGAAGATAGGACAGCAGATCCAGAGCTGCTAATATTTTTCTTGCCAGGAGTTTTGATTTACTTGAAGCTGGGTCACTTCTAAATCAATAGCCTGAAAAAAAAAAGAGGACAAAATAGCTAGCAGAGTTATACAAAGCTCCTATGAAGATCTAAGGACAGTCCACTGCCTTATAGTTTACTGCAGAGTTTTGATGCATGAAGCCAGGGTCACTTCAAATGGATCAACTAGCTGCTTAAATATGTTCTAGAAGACAGCTTGACAATTGCTTGGACTACAAAAGGAACCTCATGGTATGCCAACAAATTACCAGAATTATATACTTTTACCTGATGATGACAATTTCCTGGAATGACCAAAAAACAGCTTGCCCAAGAGAGCGGCTGAATAAAGAAGTAGTTATACATATGCTGCTGTGTCTACATATGCGAAGAGAAGCACAGATAAACTTGCATACAAAAGTGAGTTGTTTTTCAATAATTTATTTGATGAACATTTTTAAATCTATATTTTTAAATTTAAAGACATTGATAATTCGTTAAGAGGTAACCTAATAAAAGCTTTCTAACCTCTGGAAAATTGACTATATATTTTTTGTAAAAGAATAAAAGAAAGCTATAATAGAATTTGTTAAACTGATTTTTTTTTAAATATTGATACACACGTATAAGTGTGAAATTTATGTGTTTTCCAAATGAATTAATTATGAAAAAAATATAATATTATTGTAACGAGTTGAAATAGATAAAAGTCAGTGTGCGTATATACACGCACACTCATATATGTAAAATTTTAAATTTTTTTTTGATTAAATGTCAATTCATTTTTTTTTTAAAAAAAATATTAATTGCATATTATAAATCGCGCGTTTGTGTGCACATCAATGTAACAATTTAAATGTTGAATAGTAATTATTTAAATCTCAATGTGATCATTTGAAATTTTGTATTATAATCAAAATCAGAAAATTCATGCACATATGTGTGCGTATATATGTCAATTGTATTGTAAATAACAAGGCGTGTCAGATAGACACTTATATGTAAAATTTTGATCATTTTTCTAAATTAAATGTTAATTCAAACATGTTTATTTTGTATCAAGCCACATGCCTGTGTGCTGAATGGGTTTTAAATAAACCTAATTTATTAATCATGTAACTCAATGTATACTTTTCAAAATCAGAACCCTCATAAGACCTTAATCATTTATTTTTTTATTGTTATTAATAAACTTGTATTTAATTGTTAAAATTGTATTCCATCATCTCTTGTTCACATACAGTAATAGAGCCCATGTTCTCTGAGTTAGATTTCGGACACGTATAAATGGGGATGTGTTTAGTGCTTTGGGCATCCAGTGATGATCAATCATTATCCTGGTTGGCGCAAAAGAGGATACTCTTTAAAGCCCATGCACTATTATTTTTTTATTTTACTTTAGTCTTATTAAAAATTTAAGTTTATAGTTGGCCATTACAAGTGGCCTTAGCATTGATGATAATCAGCATGTTTTAAATGTCCCAGCATTATTGTTTTGATTTCTGATTATTGTGTATTTTTAATGGATGGGCACTAAGCTGGTGCATCCAAATTATGTTTAGAATAATTGCCCAAGCTGCCAAAGGCTCAATATTAGCCTGGTCTAAAGAAGACCCATTTCCAATCCAGTCACAAAGTTGACTGTTGATTTAGATTTTTTATCGTTCAAATCCAGCTACAAGATAGATAGTCTGTTGATTTTATTCTAATATATTATACTGATTTGTTTATTCCCATTGTACTGGTCAGAATTGTATGTTCATTTAACAAGGTTTAGAATCTAAGCAAAAGTACCCTAAATCCACTCATGCCTGAGATACACAGGTCAGGAGCAATCATGAATTCTGCCCTATTTGCTCTTCTCTAAAACTATAACATTATAAACAACACTTCTGATGATAACATGAAATTTTATTCATTCTGGTCCCAGAGACACAGCAGAGAAACACAAGATCTATAGGGTAATTAATGTAAATAAATAATGTTAAAACTTGGCTCAATCAAATATCTTATGTGAAGGGACAATTTATAAATTTTAAATGAACTGCACACAGCTAGCATTGCAAAAGAAACACGAATTATAAAATAGTATCCATCCAGAATGAGCAAGAACAGAATAACCCAGAGATAAATATCTATTTGAAGTAATCAGTTATAACTTCTAAATATTACTGACATTATTATAAATATTTAATGGAATTCAATGAGTGAGAGTCAGTAAGACACAACACATGAGTAATTATTAAAACATAATAATTTAATAAATATAAACAATTTAATATACATTAGAAAACATAGCACAGATTTAATAAAGTTATTACTTTGCATATAAGCAACTGATTTAGTCTGCTAATGAGTTATAGTATAATAATAAATTAATGTTATCAATGCGGTGATCATTACTTGACGTTTACAAATTCATCTCTAAAGAGAGGTTTACTCTTGATATGATAGTTAATAATTTATCATTTATGAGCATATTTGGGCCTGTACAAATGAGGAATGGGTTAGCCTAAATTAGCTTTACTGTGACAATCCTAAAATATTCGACTAAATTATAAAATGAGTGGTTTACAAACATCACTGCGCCACGTCTTATAAATAAAATGAGAAATACATATAAAAGAACTCACAGTGCTAACTTTAATGACAGCGTTAAAATGGAGAAGATGTCCGTCTTTGGACTGGAAGGCTTTATCACATATATGATTCCGCTTGTATTTATCACAAGGCGATATTCGAAAATATGAGTGGTAAGGATTCCATGGCATGCCCCTCCAATGTGTCACATGCAGAGCCTTAATACTCTAATATTTATCCTGAGATTGGTTATACCAAACCTCATTCCTATACGAGTTATGTGAAGAAAATCCGGATTTCGGATGAGTAAATATGATAAAGCAAAATATAATTCTTTAAAATGCTATCATAAGTAAGCAACACAAATATGGCTTAAGTTTTAAATGACTAATGAAATAATTTAAGCTTAAATAAAGCAATAATAGCATGTGTAATGCCATGATAAAATAACCCATTCAGCATCGTAAGTATAACTTTAATAAATTTAGGATGTCGAATATAAAAGAGGGAAAAATATTATTTTTCCTATTTAACAAACCCAAGCATTCCTAAACGACAATATATTAATTAATTTAACTCTTAATGGTGTATAAGTAATAAATAGTTATTAAAGTATGTTAATAATCAAATTTATTAAAAGAACATAAATTGCATTTAAATATCGATAGTGATATGATTTTTAAACAATCCGCCATTAACCATAATTTCAAAATATTTAACCGAGCGAACAGCGTTGAATAAAAAATTTTACGTTTAAACTATTTAAATATTCCAAAATATCGGAATGATGATTGAAATAATATAAGTTCGCTAGATTAAAACATTAGCACACTAAAACTAATTTAATAAGATATATATTTAAAATAAGTTTTGCCGCATGAAATAAAATAACTAGAGTGTGAAACTTTAAAAAAAAACTAATAATAAATTTATAGTACATAATTCTGTGCTTAGCGTTTCAAAGAACAAGTTTAAAAACTTAAGAAAGAAAATCATAAATTTAACGATAATTAAGTTTATAATCAGTTATAAAATAAATAAAAATTACATTCTGATTACAATTAAGATTTAGGAAAGAAATGAAGTGAGGAGAATTAAGAGTTCATTCTTCGGCAAAACGGATTACCTTTAGAGGTTATGGTGGCCACTTATAATAACGTATACGAAGTTTAACAAAGCACAATATTAATAAAATAATGGTAGGCATCTTCCAATATTCTTTCACAATTAGACATAACAGTTCTCAAGTAGCGATGGCATAGCAGGGAGGCAGAACAAAGGCGATTTAAGATCAGAGAGGCAAATTCCTTTTACTCACAATCCATTTTATTTCCACTCTCTACACAAATACCAGAGAGAAGAGTGATTTGAACTCCTTTTGTGCGTTCCTAGAACTTCTGCTCCTCCTATACTTGAAATTTAGCAATATTGGAAGATGTAAACAATACGTTCCAGAAAGCAGATTATTTAAACATATTTTTAAAATTGCAAATAATTTTAAAATATGATTTTTTGGTTCGACTTGAAATGAGAATGACATTTTTAAATTGTAATAATATTTTTTTAGAATTTCTGGCATTGCTTTAGCTCCACATTAATTGTATTTATTTTTATATCTATAATACATATACGCACATACACAATTATCTAAATGAAGGGAATTTACAAGCTTAAAAATAAAATATACTTAAGCTAAAATAATAATTTAACTGGTTACACATAACCTTTTTTTTAAATAAACAGGGTGGAAGTGATATGTGTATATGTGTGTGCTTAGGTTCAAACCCTACTTTAAAGGTATGTAATGTCATCAGGCAGTGAAGTTAAATATGTACTACAGATTTACCACTTCACCATCAATGATGATGATGGATGGATGATTCTCTTAATATTTATTTATACTTACTTTGACTTATTATAATGCTGGTTGAATTTATAATTATGTTTTTAGTTGCTCTTCTGAGTTAGCTGGCTGATCTTTCAATGTGCTCAGAGATTTTGATCTCGTGTTCTTCTTAAATATAGCTTTTGTAAATTAGTTGAAATATTGATTAATTGGGAGTGATGACGATTTCCATCAACCCAGATTCATTTTTATTTACTTCCATTTCCTATCATCCACCCCATCCCGTTACAATATATATATATATATATATATATATATAATATAAAAAAGTATAACTGTGAAATAGCAAGGAAAGCTGTAGAAGAAAATAAAAGTCTCAAAAATGTTAAACAACATTTTGCTATTGGTAGGAAATTTATATCTGCAATAAGAAAAAAAGATGGAATTATTACTAAAAAGAGAGATGACATCATGAAATTGGTAGAAGATTTTTATCAAGAATTATATAGTAATAAAGAACAAGTACCTCCTATATCTATTACATCTTCCGAATTGCCCAGAATTTTAAATGAAGAAGTGAGACATGCAATTAAGTGTATGAAGAAAGGAAAGGCTCCAGGAAATGATGGAATCATAATTGATATATTAAAAGAAGCAGGTGAAGAAATAGAAACAATTTTAGCAAAGTTATATACAAATGTCTAAATGATAAAGATGTACTGGAAGATTGGAAGAATGCAGTAATAATATTAATATTTAAAAAAGGTGATAAAGAAGATATTAGAAATTACAGACCTATCAGCCTTTTATCAGTTTTATATAAAATTTTTACCAAGATAATTACAACTCGTCTACAGAGATCTTTGGATTTCCACCAACCAAGAGAACAAGCTGGATTTAAAAGTGGTTTTAGTACAATAGATCATATCCAGGTATTGAGAGAAGTCATAGAAAGGACAAACGAATATGAGTTGTCATTATGTTTTGGATTTGTAGATTATGAAAAGGCATTTGATTCTATACACATTTCTTCAGTGATTAAAGCATTGGATCATCAAGGTATAGATCCAGGATATTGTCATATTTTAAAGAATATTTATAAAAATGCAACAGCAACAATTAGATTACATAATGATACTGGAAAAATCAACATTGAGAAAGGTGTAAGACAAGGTGACTCCATATCTCCAAAACTCTTTACAGCAGTGCTGCAAGAAGTATTTTGTGGATTAAAATGGGAAACTAAAGGAGTGAAAGTAAATGGAGAGTATTTAAGTCATTTAGATTTCGCAGATGATGTAGTTGTTTTTGCAAATAATGCTTCAGAGCTGCAGGAAATGTTGCAGGAGTTAGCAGATGGAAGTAGAAAAGTAGGACTAAAGATAAATGTTAAAAAGACTAAAGTAATGTTTAATCGATTTGCTCAAAATATGAAAATAAAGATTGATTATGAAGAATTAGAAGAAGTTAACAGTTACAAATACCTTGGTCAGATTATTAATACAGATGGAAACATAATGGAGGAAATTAATCATAGAATTAAACTTGGTTGTAGTGCTTTTGGTAGAAATAACTTGATATTAAAAGGAAATATGCCTATGTGTTTGAAAAGGATGGTTTTTAACAAATGTGTTTTACCAGTTCTTACTTATGGATCTGAGACTTTGGACACTTAATAGAAGAGCAATACAGAGACTTCAGACCACTCAAAGAAGTATGGAGAGATGTATGTTGGGAGTAACAAGAAAAGATCGAAAACGCAATGTATGGGTAAGACAACAAACAGGTGTTACTGACCATATTGAAAAAATTAAAAGATTGAAATGGAGTTGGGCTGGACATATTACTAGAAGAGATGATAATAGATGGACAATTGAAAGTTTAAACTGGATTCCAAGAGATTGTAAAAGACCCAGAAAGAGACCACATGTGAGATGGATGGATGAAATAAGAAAATGTGCAGGGGTGTTGTGGAGAAGAGAAGCTAAAGATCGGAGAAGATGGATTAAACTTGGAGAGACCTTCATCCTGCAGTGGATTGATAATGGTTGATGATTATGATGATATATATATATAAAGTAAATTCCATATAAATATATAGGGTGCTAACTTAACTCCCATACAACAATCTTAATTAAAAATATTAGCTACTATAATGAGTTAGAGATAATTAAAAAGTAATGATGCTCATGATAAAACGTTTGTTTAATAATATGCTTGTAAAACTAGATTTTAGAAATAACTTATAAAATTATTTCTAAATAAAATAATAAACCATACCCTCACTACCATAACTGAAGACTGATTATCCCAATGATTTGTTTCATTTAGAAAATATCAACAACTCTTTTATTTAACTGTTACCAAATTAAAGTCCACCAAGTCTCAAACAAAAGAAACAGGACAGGTTTTTTTAAACGCATCAATATTTTAACTAATGCAAAAGTTATTCAAAGCAAAACTTTCTTGCATTTATAATCAGATCTTAAATTATTAAAAGAGTTGGTATCTCATTATAATACGGAGAAATCTAATTATAAATAACTCCTATTTGTACTATCAAATATATATATATTGTGCCATTACAATTTAGTCACTAGCTAAATTTATAGTAATGTGCATGTAGAAAAGGTAAAACAAAATCATCATCACAATTTTATATAACCATAAAAGAAGCTGTAGGGCATCCAAGTTCAAACCCTGCCAGATCAAAATTTCAAAAGCTTTAAACAGAGAAAGAATGGGTCAACAATTACATGCTTTACTTGTTTGTGTGTTGATAGAAAGGTAATACACACATTTAAACTATTTAATATTTAATTTTTCTTTAAAAAGCAAAGTTATAATGCATACATATAGGCAATGTATGTGTAAATTATTTAATTGTTTTATATTTCAAATATTAAACATTTTAACTTTCTTTAAAACTAACCTATGCTTGATCAATTCTAATATTTTATTCTATACTTTTATTTTGCTTTTCTTTAATTATAATTGGGATTTAAAAGTTACAGATTTAATTAAATAATTGGGTTATAATTACTAAGCTAGCAATTATAGTATTTAAGGTTAGTTTATGAATGATTTGAAAGAATGAAGGATGTGTGTACATTACATACAAAATTTTACATTTCCTAAATATTGAAAGAAAAGGAAGTATTAAATCGGTTAAATTATTTTTTTTGTACAATTGTTTGTTAAAAGAGGAAATCTGTTTAATCAGATATCAATCTTTGTAGCAATTTTTTTTTTGTAAATAATTGTTTTTCACTTTGGAAGCTTATAATGGGTCAGAACTATAATTTTTGAAATTGTCTTATCAAGATCTAAAGAAGGAAGCTCAAAGATTTGAAGTGTTACCTGGATGTTAAAAGAAAGAAAAAAACAAAAGAAAGGAAATAAGAATTGAGTCTATTTTTTTTTTTTTAAAACAAAAGTGTCTGGAAAAAGGATTAAACTTTTCAGTTGAAAAATAATATAGTTGAAAATAAATTAGAAATCTAATTAAAACAAATTTGTCCAAAAATAGCAAGTGATGCTATCTCTGATTGGTTAAGTTAGCTAAAAATTGGATATAAAAAGCTGTCTTGAATTATTATGATTATTGTTTTTGATTCAGATTATTAAACAATCAAATTGAATGCTGAAAATATAAGAAATGGCTGGTTAGAAAAATTATATGTATGTCCCATTTGCTGACCATCTGGAGGAAGCTGCACATCACATAGGAAAGAAAAGATGTCTAAAATAATATTCTACACCTTTCAACTGACCAGAGAAATAAGATGTTTTTTTTTAATGGAAGGAAGAAAGCATTCACCTGCATTCAAAGAAGATGAATTAATCTACTGATAAATATTAATCATCAAGTCCAATTAATTGTTTCAACAACTGATTTTAAACTCAAGAAAATTTACAAATGGGAAAACAACTGCTGTATTTCATCCACATGCTTGACAGGAAGAGAAGAAAATTTAATATAATGATTTCCAAATTATCCACTAAAGCAAATAACCTCAATAGAGTCATCATCATCAAATAGTTATACACCTCAAGAAAGAGATTGTTCCCACATAAAACGGACATAGTAGCTGCAGAAATATAGACAAGTTTGAACCCTTGGAAATTCGCCACAAACAAAAGATCGGTAATATGACTTTTTATATCTATTTTCTTTAATATCAGTCTTAATAAACATTTTAGCAATAAAGTGGTATATTTTATTTAAAGAACTTTTAAAGACTATTCAGATCGATTAAAAACAAGAATGTCTTACTAAAAATAACTTTGAGCTTCATAAATGACCTTGAATGTAGGAAAATTATTTGTTTATTAATTTTACAATATTAATGTGTAAAACAATTTTTTTTATGGTATTATGATTTTAGTTTTAACTGATATATTATTATTATTTTGGTTTTTAATAATATTTTGTTATTATGGGATAAAACACGCACATACATAATAATATTTTTATATGTGTATAATTGGGAGTGAATGTGAAATAATGAGTAGTATTAGAATATTAGATTATTTTGTTTCAAGTTCAGTATAGATTTCAGCGCTTGGAAGGGAGGGGGAGATAATGATTTAAAACTATTTTCTAAAACTTGCTCTTTCAATTCTACTAACATTTTTTTTTTACATTCTACTTACATGTTGGATTTTAAAGTATGTGTGCCAATGAGCAGATAATATTTTTTTTTAATACTTTTCTCATGGAGTGAAAATCAGGGTCAATGTGACGTCCAACTTAATACAAAATACATTTGAAGGGAAAGGGGGAAGAACTTAAAATTAATCTGAGGATTGTTATATAATCAATTATTATTATTATTCATGTCAATTTTCATATTTATCTAGAAATTTTTATGTATATGTTAGAAATGTAGTAATAAATATTAGTTTGTTTTATTAAACGAGGATAATATATATTTTATTAAGTGTAGTCTTTGTTAAGTGTGATTATTCATCATCATCAATGGTTGAATATTAGTTATTTAAGATATAAGTAAATATGCTAAAATTAAGCAATAATTATGAATTTCTTTATAAAAAATTAGTTTTATGTTTAGGCTTAGTCCTAGAGGTGTAGTTGAAACCCTTGTCATTATTGTTATTATTATCATCATCATCATCGTCATCAACGTTTTAATTAATGAGCTGTTTAACTGTTTAAAGGCCATAAATAAATATTGATTTTATAATATTTAGTGATTTCTTAGTATTATTATAACCACATCCCATCATCTATTTCATGCAAGGATGAGTGAATTGCCATCCTAAATTAGTTATATATAATCTGAGCTAGTAAACTTACAAAACTATTGAAACACATTTGTTATGTTAAGATCTGAGAAATGATTTATGTTCAATGAACTCCACTGTGGTTTAAAGATGTTTTACTTTTACCTAAATATTAGTGCTTATAGTGATATGGCTCAAAAAGCAAAATCTTCCATTTTATTATAAATAAAGTACCAAGAAGGGATTCAAACCCGGTACATGTAAAAGGTTATCAGATATAACCGTGTCTAGATTCAGATAATCTAGTGGCGCCCTGCTAGACCATATTCACTTAGTATTTGTTTAAACATGCACTTAACATCAAACCACGAAATGAAAGTGGATAAGATTACTGTCTGTATACCTGAGTTATATTTTATTGAATTACTAGTGTACTCACTTCACGTGATTTCCATATAATACTTATTGATAATAATTTGTTAATAATTTACTTAATATCTTTTATAACTCCTATTTGTACTATCAAATATATATATATATATATATATATATATATATATATATATTATAGATTTTGGAAAAGATTCTTGAAGACATGATTTAATTTAAATATTCAAGAAATCCTAGTTCTAATTGATGAACCAGTTATAAATTATAATTCTAAACTAACATTTCAGTGTCAAAAAAAATTTTTTTAACCAACTATATTAAATTAAAAAGAAAAACAATGCCAAACTTAAAAATTTATTTTGTAACACACTTGATAAATTAAAATCTAGGAAATAATTTAGGAAATTGCTCCTAAGCAAAACAGGGAACTACACAAGCATTGCCTTAAGTGAGAACTGACTAACTCAAGGAGTCAATTCATTAATAAAACAATGGTCATTTACCCATTTAACTAATACTACAGATAAAGTCTTTTAAGTTGCATAAAAAAGCAGGACAAGTACTTGTAAACACACATATACTTAACCAATGTATAAACTATCTAAAGGGAAACTTATTCACATTGACAGTTGGATCATCAGGCACTAGAAGAGTAGTTACTTCTTTATAACATGAAGATAGATAATTGCAGATATCTCCCAATACAACATCATAAGGTGTAAACATCTAAGTCATATTATGTACATAAAAACAACTTTTTTCAGGTCAGCTTAAATTAACTTAAGCACAACAATCCCTAATGATAAATAATAAACAACATAAAAAGTAGGACTCTAAGTCAAAATATCTTAGTTTACTCTAAATAATAAAGTGGCTCAAACCACGGCACATGTGTTTTACAGATATAACACTATTTAAACTGAATACTTTCCTTTCCAAACATAAGATAAAGTCTTTTTAAAAAATATAATGGATCCACTCTATCTTTTTTCACTCAAGCTATATGAATGGGCCAATCTTAAGCATTTGGATTCATTCTATCTTTTAAAAAGCCTTTATCTTGTGTTTGGAAAGGAGAGCATTCAGTTTAAATAGTGTTCCATCTGTAAACGCATGTGCTATGGTTTGATCTACATTATTATTTATAGTTTTTATAAAAACATCACACTATATAAATAAAATATTTACATATGTTTAGGTTACTCTGTAAATGATATAGAGTAAAATTAAACAATTAAAGATATTGTTTTTATCTTTAACTCTTTTTTTACTGTGGGATATGGAAGACGTGGTCTTACATTGCACCATGAACCATTAAACACTATTAGCTACTTTAATCCCAATACCTACAATAACAACATTTTCTACATATAATATAAAATAAGTTATATGTATAAAAAGAATGTAAACCAGACAAAATGTATTCTTGAAAGATGAAAATATTCACAAGCATTGTAGCTGAGAAACATTTAATTGTTTCTATAATTAAATATTTAACAAATATATGGTAAATATACATAATTCAAACTAAACTGTAAAACTTATATATTGGTCCTTACCTTTATTATAAAAACCTTTTGTTAATTGTTGATTAACATACACATATAACAACAATGTAAAAAAAAGTTGATCAAATTTAAATGCAAGTGAGAAAATCACAAAAATATAAATAAAGGGAATAATAAATACATTATTATTACTATTAATCCAACACATATCTATTTAAATCATAACACATGATATAAATAGTTAACTCAATGGATAAACTCAAACTTACTATTTGAAAGATTCAAAATAACAGTAAAAAATGATTGGAAAAATATGTATATGAATGACTTTCTTCTCAAAAATTAGATCTAAAACTTTTGTCAGCTAACCAACACATATATTTTAAGAGTGGAAAATCGAACTTGTCATTCAAAGAGACATGTCTGCAGCTATCAAAGTAAAACCTTAAATGAAAATATCTCATTAAATATGGATAAAAGCTAAAATAAAAAGTGTACATATTTAAACCCAAAAAACTAAGAGATTTTAAATTATAAATCCCAAAAATAGCTTCAATAGTATTTTAATCTTGAATTGGAGAGTTAGATCAACTTTAACATGAGATTTCCAATAGCCAATACTTTGCTATTCAACAAACTAAAAGACTCTGATCAACTACATATATAGAGACATAGACAACCATGCACTGCTAAGGGTGAAGTTACATCAAAAGAAGAAATTTGTCACTGATAGAGCTGTAACTACCAAAACAAAATTTGATTTTATTTATGTGAAAGCACTACCAACTTTACTACTTGGACATGAAACTGTAAAATTAATATCTCAAGCAATGCTATATGAAAGAGAGAAATTCAGATCACTATCATGTACATTCTAGAACATTCAAACCCCACCAATTGGATCATAAAGTGGAGCAATAAGGACATACATAATTCTCATAGGACATTTTTCTTATAAACTCTAGATTTATCTTAGATTGATATCATGTTTTTCTTGTATCTATATGTTTTTTTTTATTTCATTCCTTTACCATGGGTTGAGGGGAATATAATTTCTTGATATGTTAGAAAAGGAAAAAAAAAACATTGTTAGCCTTAATTTTAAATTGAAATAAAATATAGTGTCAGGCCTGAACTTGCTTGCAGCTGAATTTAACCATCACCAGGGTTAGAGATAAGATTAGATATTTTTTACACATTAAATACCAACAATTGTGTAGAGTTACAGCATTATTTGTACAAGTTATAAATTTTTTAACTTGCTTTTAAGCTTGCATTTAAATGCTCTAAACAAACTTTATTTTTATAAGTGCGAAAGAGAAAGAATTCAAAATCTCTATCATTAACAATAGAGATTTTGAATTCTTTCTCTTTTGGCACTTATAAAAATAAAACTTGTTTAAAGCTATTGGTAAGCTCCATCTAATGATATATATATTGTGACTGAATGGGTTCGAACCCAATCACAAATAAATTATTTAATCAGTGAACATATATAGATGTAGATATATATAATATTTAATTTTGTTTATTATGTGGTAGTGGTTACAAATACATAAACACGGGGGGGGGGGACTCTGTTATTTTAAATGATACATATATGTGTGTGACAAATGCGTGTATGAATGAATTAAGTAGTGAAAAGAGAGAAACGAGATATTTTTGTTCATGTTGAAAAAACTAGAGTTTTCTGGCAGAATGAGATTTTATTTTCTGTTATATTACAATAGAAGCTACGACATGAGTTTTCACATGTCTAACAGATCTGGTTATTCCACATTGAAAATTGGAAGTGAGATAAAAAAGAAGCTTCTAGAACCAATGGAGGGGGCTATAAAAGTGAGCCACCCAGAATGCATAGGATCTTTTTCCGGCAGAGCTACAACAGTGAACACCTAAACAGTTTTAATATTTAAAAATATATAATGGTGATTTCAAAAGAAATGTCAGGGTAAGAGAAGCCACATTGGATTCAGGCCGCTGATCCCAACCTGCTGCAGCTGCCTCAATAAAACCATGATGCCTCGAAACAACACATAATTCCAGTGTGGAATCAAATGAACCTCATCGGACAATGGACATAAAGATCTCAAATCATTACCTTGAATTGCCTAATTTACCTGCAGAACAGAACTATATAATAAATAAATAAAAATTGCTTCTACTACTTCCCAGGAAAGCCAGGTAAAGAACTTTAATCATTGATCTCTTTAAATCTTCTTTATAAAAAGGAAATTTTCGTATTTTGCAATAATCAGTGAAGGTGACATGTGAACTAACTTTATAAGATTTCTTTAAAGCTTCGTTCCATTACGGACGTAATAGAGTAACTAGTGTTGAAAGTCACATGATATAAACTTTTCATAGTATCGACCTTCACTACTTGAGATATGTATGAGAGATCTATTAAAAAGAATGACGTATGATTGCGATTTGAAATGACAGAGTGCTAAATATTGTTTTTTTTTAATAATATTAAATAAATATATCAAGAAAGTAGAGTATTGACTTAGTTTAATTGTTTATAATTCCATTTATTTAGTTTATGATTATTTTATTTATTTTATGTTTAAAAATAAAAATAAAAGAGAACTCTTAACCCCATTCATAGCTACTCATGGCTGTGATGCCACCCGACCATGAGACTGAGCTAGCAGATGGTCAAAACCTTTCTCACATTACGTAAATAGTATTCTTGTTGGTAATATGTCCACTTTGCGTAATTCTTATACCCATATAGGATTGGCACTTGGTGTCCTTCGGATGACCATAAATACGCGTTGGTGATATATTACAGTTGCGAGAATAACCCATAAGTTTGAATAATAATCTTTTAGGTCAAATCACTTAATTAAATAAAAATACACAGGCACGTATATTGATACATCATATACATATTCGGTAGTACACACCTGTCTAGTGAGAGGTAAAATAGGGTTATGTTATTATATATATATATATATATGGGGATTTGAACACAGCATTCTTCAGCTATCCATACTAACTCATAAAACCAATGCACATGATCACATCCTTATGAAAAAGATAAATAATCTCCAATATACATATTTTGTGCTAAACCAGCACTCATCAGTTGGTTCAGATCATTATTGCACACACACACACACATATATATATATATATATATATATTATACTGATATATAGTGGGAGTACGAAGTCCACCCATGGTGAACTTCAGGTGATGGTCAATCAACATCACCAGTCGACAGTTAGGGTAGCCAAATTATTGTACCAGAATCACCGTAAACATTAAGCCTAAGTTGGTGTGACAAATTATTGTAATTGTATAGTTAAAAACACCAAAGTTTCCATCATTTGAACATAGAGATCCTTAGCATATATACACAAATAAGTGTGGTGAGCAGATATAACTATTTGGGAATCATCCTAAGCAATCAAAGAAATTGCTTGAATAAATGGGAGAAAAAATTGATAAATGAAGCAAAGAAAAGAAAGAGATTGATAAAAAAATTAAGAGTATTCTTATATAATAAATATGATGTAGCTAGAATTGTATGGAAGGGAGTGGCAGTAACAGGGTTAGCATGTGGTAATGATGTGTTAGTAAAGGGATATTAAATAATTTAAAAAAAGTAGAAAGAGAAGTAGGAAGACATGTATGAAATGCAGAAGTGTGATGGCAAAGAAGACAATTCAAGGAGAAATGGGATAGTCAAGTTTTTATATGAGAGATGCAAAAAGCAAAATGAAAATGTTCAGTGGATTGCAGCTTATGAATAATAAAAGAATAGCCAAAATAGTATTTAATTGGGTTATGAATAAAGGACAGACAGCAAGATGAGTGAGAAAGGTAATGCGATATGCAGAAGATCTGGATAAAGACTTTATGTCAATATACTTATAGAAAAGGTGGGATGATTATGATAGGAGAATTGTTGAGTGTTATAGTGTTAAGGAATGGGATACAAGAATAGATGCATTAATAAAGAATAGACAGTTGGAGAAATGGAGAACTAGTGTGGAGAATAAAAAGAGTTAAAATATTTGTAGAAGTAAACAGAATATTGGGTGTGAGTTATTTACTGATAAAAGCAAGAAAAGTAGTTTGCTGTTTAAGGTTCAAATGGGATCTTTAGCAATAAGAGAATATACACCTAAATGGAAAAATATGTCTGATTTAGTCTGCAAGTTGTGTAAGGAAGGCCTAGAAAATATTATGCATCTGTTAATTGAATGTAAATGCTTGAAAGCGGAAAGGGTACAAATAATGAAGTTGTGAAAGAATAAATATAAACAAAGTGATTATACAGAAAGTGGCTTATTGGTTTTTATGCTGGATTTGGTATAAGACAAAAAGGATTTAGATATAAAGGCCATGGAGTTGACAAAGATTATGTTGTGAAAATGGGATGGAGCACAATAGAGAAGAATATGAAAAAACTTAAGGCGAGGAATGGAAAGGGAAGTCAAAGTGGCTAACAGGTTTCTTTGGGCATAGTTGCTGAGAGATTCCTGACTCTGTATAAGGAGAAGTCACAGTGCATCATATTACATCACCTGTTCCTATATTATTGTTGCTATAACTAACTGTTTGTGTTTTATTATTCAGAATGGGGTGATTAATATCCATCCCTTGGAACATCATCTAGTTCCCACACTTTGCCTATCGATGGGAGATAAACTACTAAGCTAGCTCAAAGTTAAAAGAAAATAAATCATATGCACGGTTATTCTGTGCATATTTATCCTTCTACATAAATAGTTTCTGGAGATAATATCACTCCCATCCTCCTTTGATGCCACAAAAGAGAACTAGACCCTTAATACACATTTTGCCACTAGGGGTTGTTATACATACCGAATATATATCTCTATGACCAAGATTTTATATATAACAGTTACATATATCCGTTTCATCTTTTTACTGGAATTCATAATGTATTTTTATCTGAAGATAACTTATGAGCAACATTTATAAGAATTTTTGTGATTCATAAATAAATATATATAACGGTTTAATTTCAACATCTGATTCATGTTTATTCCAATATTACAAAATAATATTTACATCTCCAAAACAATTAATTAAGATAGAATAAATTATAGAATTATTAAACATTAAATGACTAATAATTATAATGGGGAAAAAAGGAAAGCATAACACACATTTTAATTATGATATTTAAATGTCATTTCACTTAGCATAAATAATTTGGTCCCTTTGTGACGTTCATGTAATTAACAAACAAAATAAAAATGCATTTACACGCTCCACCTTGTCAATAATATAATAATGTAACTAATACATAATTAACTTGTATCCATTCATAGCTCTGCCTAATTTCTACCTTTACTAAATCAACACTAATAAAAAAAATATCTCTTATCTAGTTACTATTATCCTTTTATACTTCCCACCCCCTTATCATTTTATTTTAGGCCTGCCTGCCACTGATCTACAGCCATGCACACACATATCGTCTAAGGTTTAAACCTGCCTCATCATAAAATGTTTGAATAAATATTTCAATCAAAAAAAAATGAACATCTATTTTAAAATGAACTATATTAAGATACATCAACATATAAATAAATAAGTACAATACGATTGATAAAATAATTGAAGATATAAAAAAATAGCATGAATAATAACATAATATTTAGTAATAACAAAACCATTAATTGCTAAGATCTAATTGATATTTGAGGAGAGAGAAAGTTAAAAATGAAAATGTCAATAGTTATTGGTAAAATTTGGTTGTATATTACCAATTTCTTAAGTTCCTCATTAGCGAAGTATTGTTAATTGGCTATTAAGCACACACTATAAACAAGTATATGCATAGATGACACACTGATTATCACACGTGAATTTCCTTGACAAAAACCACAGAAAAAAAAGAAAAAAATTTAAAGCATACACTGATTATGGCACACACATTTTCTTCAATCAGCTCAGTTATTACTTTCAAAATTATTGTAAAGATGACAGCAACTTTATGGTATAGATATAAACTAGTTGAGGTCTGAACTTATTTATAGGCAATCCTGAATTTGAATTAGAGTAGACTTTATTCATGCTTTTTTATCTTCCTGATGTATACTTTTCCAAAGTGGATGAAGGCATGAGGCATTATAGACAATGTAATCATCACTTTTTATATGGTCAGCTTTGGATGCGTTTCTTTAGTCTCCCATGTAGATGTGCCTGGACTCCAAGATCTTCCAGTCCTTCGGAACAAAGCAATCTAGAGTTTAGCACAACATTTCTTTTTAAATATTATCCACAATATGTGAGATGAGATGGCAACCTCAGTTAAAAAAACAACAACAATAATACCCTGTTTTAGTTTCTCTCTGGTATTTATTCATTTTGTATTACTGACATCATTGGTCTCATAATGATACTAGCCTCTTGATGATAATATGTGATTTAAGTATCTACTATCCACTTGGTGGTTTGAAATATTTTTTATCTTGGAACTGTCAATTATGATTAATTAGTAGCTGAGTGCATATTTGTTAACGAGTCTCTTTTTCCCCCAAAATTTTAACATACAATAAAATAGAAGCAATATATAAATTAAAATTAAAAAAAAAACTGCATTACATAGAAATAAAACTTGGAAATATTAATTAATCTTCTGTATTTGTGCAAAATCATTTAAGTTAGATTGTTCACACATACATATAGGTGTACACACACAGCACGAAGTTGATTCCTAATATATAGCTAAAATTAGCAGCAATCTTGAATTTCATCTCCATTTCATTTCTTTTCAATGAAACATATATATAGCTAAATAAAACCAACACGCAAAGAAAATTTCTCTCTTTTTTTCTGAAATAATTGGGTCTTACCCTGCAATATATATATATTTATAACAATCCATTCCAAGTCTTTGAATAAGATTAAAGTTACTTTTGAAGACAATGACTTATAACTAGTAAATTAAATATATTAATGAAAAAATACACATAAAATTAAAATGCTGAACAGTCTATATAGATATAATTTAGGGGTAATTAAAATTTATCATTATAAGCTAACATTATAATGTAAGTATTAATATCCTAATAAGAATTCATAGGTCATTGATATCAGAATTTCTGCTTTTATGAAAAACAATGTTCAGAAAATATCTTATATATATTAATTGTCTCACTATGCCTTACAAAGCCACGTAATCCAGTTCTCTTTATAAAGTTGGTAAACATTCTGAAAATAAATTTCTTGGTGAGAAAGACAGTAAAAATACTTCAAACAATTGCTTAATTTTTACACATTCAACTGTCTCACTGATGTTGTCATCAGCCAATTGCATTTAACTAATTCATATTAGCAAAAAAGTATTCATTAGTTTTATAGTGTTACAAATAAACTACTCAAACAGAAATCCTTATTTCTATATATACATTAGTTAGTTTGACTTTCTTTATATAAAATTGTCTAGATTATTGATTTCATTATATTAAATCCACAAATCACTGAGAATTTTACATCTTTCTCTTTTAAAAGTGTTTTTTTTTTTTCATTTTCAATATTTTAGATATTATTTTTCTTGTTTATTAAACTTAATATTTGCATGCATACATAGAAAATTAAAAAAATACTTGTAATTGAACACATTTCAGAAGAAAAACTAAATTCAAATACACTTAAATGACAATGATGAAATCCTGTAAAAAGTTTTAAGTGTTGCTACACCATTAGTTGTGCATGTTGGATTTTTTTTTTGCCAATATTGTTTATTCAGTTAATGCCATTTTCCCAGAGTTTCATTTTAATTATTGTCATAATTATCAGATTTCTGATTCAGATTTTTAAAATTATTGTAGTATACACAGTCTGAGAGAATGCTTTTAAAATACAACATTTATACTGCTTGGAGATAAAAAGTGGTAAGCATGTTAAATTGATAATTTATTTTTTAACATTTAGATTTCTATCACATGATCACATTTCCTATACTAGCACATTAATTGTTGATAAACAGAGCAAAACTCTCCATACAGTATTGCCACCTGTGCTAAACAGAGTAATCAATGGATGCCAGAAGGCTTGTGCATAAAATCCCTATCTAATGCCTACTCGTCCAATATCCCCAGACTAGTTTCTGGCTTGTGGCCTTCGTCAGTGAGGAGCTTTGGATCTGAGAGCACTGCATCTAGATCTTAGGATCTAATGCAACCCTCTAGCAACCACCTTTTATCTCAGCTTAACTACTCAACTATGAGAATGAAATTGAAAACACAAAAAATATTTTCAATCTAAGCTCAATAGCTTAAATAGTCATATGGGTCTGAACTCAGTTCAGCACCCATACATTTTGGTGTCTTTGGCTCTTTTACAACCATAGCCACCACTATCCTATTAGGCAGGATTGATCTAGATGCAGTGCTCTCAGATCCAAAGCTCCTCACTGACGAAGGCCACAAGCCAGAAACTAGTCTGGGGATATTGGACGAGTAGGCATTAGATAGGGATTTTATGCACAAGCCTTCTGGCATCCATTGATTACTCTGTTTAGCACAGGTGGCATTACTGTATGGAGAGTTTTGCTCTGTTTATCAACAATTAATGTGCTAGTATAGGAAATGTGATCATGTGATGCTTAATGGTTTAACACCAATCCTGCCTAATAGGATAGTGGTGGCTATGGTTGTAAAAGAGCCAAAGACACCAAAATGTATGGGTGCTGAACTGAGTTCAGACCCATATGACTATTTAAGCTATTGAGCTTAGATTGAAAATATTTTTTGTGTTTTCAATTTTATTCTCATAGTTGAGTAGTTAAGCTGAGATAAAAGGTGGTTGCTAGAGGGTTGCATTAGATCCTAAGATCTAGATGCAGTGCTCTCAGATCCAAAGCTCCTCACTGACGAAGGCCACAAGCCAGAAACTAGTCTGGGGATATTGGACGAGTAGGCATTAGATAGGGATTTTATGCACAAGCCTTCTGGCATCCATTGATTACTCTGTTTAGCACACGTGGCAATACTGTATGGAGAGTTTTGCTCTGTTTATTTAGATTTCTACCAATTTTATTAGAGCATTGTTATGAATTATTTTTTTGAGCCTAGTGTTATCAAATTTCAATTAAAATTTTTGTCTTTACAGGTAAAACTATTATAATATAAGCACTTAAAAATATTTTTAAGCAAAAATACACACTTTATTATTGCTAAAGATATAAAAGTTAAGTGCAATAAATTGAGAACTAAAATTTCCACAATGAAGATATCTGCCAATCAGAAGTTAATTGTATATTCTTTGCATTGTTATATACTTTTTAATTTACAGAAAAAGTGTTCATTCTACTAGAAACCTTCATTTTAGTGGATTTCCATATATAACTGTTTAAAGGCTAATTAGTATCATTTGACACAGTTGGTAGAGCATTTGCAAATCTAAAGACATGGGTTCAGCTTCTAAGTGAATATTGTCACTGTGCATATAGACCAGCAACACCTGAAGAAGAGTGGAGAATAGTACTATTCGAAATGTTGTGTAATTACTAACCTGCTTACACTAACCTGCATTGTCTATTTGTGTGTGATTACTAACAAGTTGTTTGTATTTGGAAAGTTTAAATAAGTTTAAAAATTTCTATACATTCAACATTCAATCATACATGATGGAAATAGTCCAACATATCACATCTAATGTTTTTCTGATGATTGTTAATGTTGTTGTTTTTTTTACACCCAAGTTCATAGTTCTCACACATTTTGACTCTTCAAGTTTATCAATTTTTTTAATGTTTATTCTATGGCTGAAAGCTATTTTAAGTCTGAATTTCCAGATATTGAATTTCAAATATTCTTTTGAAGTGTGTAACCTGCTACCTTTTTTCATTGTATATTATTACATTATTCATCTGATTACTTTAAGTATTATATGTTAAAACATTATGATTAAAAATAAAAATATAATTTGCTGAAACTAATTAACACAATCCAATTGGCTGAATATTATTTCTTTGTCATAATACCACTTATCATCACTAAGGGCTTCAGTCACAGTGATAAAATTTCAATGATAATATCTTTCACTGAAATTATTGTCAATTATTTTTAAAATATGTCCCCTGTGGTGATCTGGTATAACCAACTGGTCATAAACATGTTGTAGAAAAATCAATTGTGCCAAGCAATAGAATGTGAATTGGAGATAAAACTTCTGGATCATCCATCTGAAAAGAAAACAGGAATTATACATCTGGAAGAATAAATATAAGCAGAATCAGTAATTATCTTATAAAATAAGCAAGTATAAGATCTTTTTTGTAATAGATTTCTAGCAACATATCCACTTGCCTATTTACCATCATTATTCTTTATGACATTACTAATGCCACAATGTTATCTGATTTTTTAATATCTTATTGGTTTTTAATTAACTCTTTAAAAGGACTTCAACATTGAACATTTTAAGTTAATGCATTTACTTCATATTGTTTAGAGATGAGTTATTGGTCTTCATAAATATTTTGAAAGCTCTTATAAATAAATGAAATTGAGTGACTAGCATGAAATATTTTTTTAAAGATAAGTCATACATATTAAACAAATAAGGATTTTTTTTGTCTAGACTTTCACTTTTCATTAGATTTGCATAATTCTTTTTTATTGTTATGCATATATCTCTTCATAAATGAAAGCCAAAGTTGTTTTATACTAAATTGTCAACTTCTATATTTTTTAAAAATTTTTGCTAATGTCATAACGGTATCTTATCTTAACTATTTACTTAGGATAATATCTTAATAATCATTCATTAACTTGTTTTTAATTGCTTTAATTTCTCTTTTGTAGGTTCATTCATTTCACTGTATTATTTTAATGACAAGATAAATTAGTAATGCAATTAGATTGAATACTTCCCATATTCCTTTGCATCACTAAAATTATTAACACTACACATCAAATAGCTCTGCACATTGTATCTTCCCTCCATCATCTTCTTTAACAACTCTAGGAATGCCTAACCTTCTGATCTTCACTTCCAAATTGTTTACAAGATCAAATGCCATGATCCTGCCTACCCTGCCATTTATTATGGTGAATCTCAGGCAAATTTATCCACACACATAACTCAACATGTCTACCTATACAATAAAGCTGGTACAAACACAGAAACATGCTCAACCTTTTTCAAACATTTCTCTGCAACTGGTCATCTTTCTATTCATATCTCTATTGATATTATCTGCATCAAGCACAATGATCCACTGCTAAATATTAGAGAGGTTTGTCATGCATCAAGTGACAAGCAGGCTGTCAATAAGAAGAAATAATGTGTTCCCATCTCGAAAAAATAGCTATTCTCAATACATAGGATTCATATGCAAATTAATGTAAATTAGCACACATCAATCATATATACACACACCTGGGTCTCGTTTTACATGATAGATAGGTTCCTCAGAAAACACATGCAAATGAAATCGCACAAAAATAGATGTAACTTACATTGAAAAAGGGGAAATACGGACTGTGATTTTTCAAAAATCGCATAAAAGCAAAGCACCAACATAAAATTACTTTAAAATTCATGCAAAAAAAAATAAGGAAATAAAATATGACTAATAAAAAATTTCAAATTTGAAAAAAATTGACGCAAGACAAACTTTTTTAAACTATAATATTTAATTTTATTCAAAACAATATGTATTTTTATGCATAATTTACAGTACAGTAATTTACATTTTTTTATACACATTTTAATTATTATCGCTATTTGCCAATAAACAGGTTCCTTTGCAAACTGGTAAAAAATCAGATTCTTCACAAGAGGAAATACAACTAGTGGTAACTTCACTCTCATGTTGTGTTAATGGTTTTCTGGTGACAACATAATTAGTAATTAATCTTTGTAATTTTTAAATTCTTAATTATAATTAAACATCAGATTTTAATTGTCAAATTTAATTGTGCCCACTGCTATTACTAACCTTTTAAAAATAAACTTGCAGACACTAAATGATTAATAATTGATTACGTTCTTTTATAAAAAGCAAAAACAGAATGTAATTTAAAATGCAAAATTAACACGCACAATGTTTGAACAAATTTACATTATAATCTCATATGTGGATACATAAAATGTGGAAATCATGATTTTAATTTCATTATTGCATAAAAGCTTACTATTATAAAGCGCTGAAAATATTGAAATTACAAAGATGAAAGTCAAATTTCAATAATGTGATATTATTTTCAATATGATGTAAGGGTGCAAAATTTATTATTTAAAATAATAGTGCATTATCGGAGTTTGACTTCCGAAGAAACATGAATCGCGTAACTTCAAAATCACGTTAAATAAATCCACGTAAACAAGACCCAGGTGTATATATATTGCGACTTTTTATTCAGATCCCTGTATTAAATAATCCAAAATTTTAAATCATAATAATATATCTGGCATGAAAATCTTAATGAGTAGTTTTCAATAAAGACTGTTCTGGATGCACTAGAAAATTGCTTGAATGGAGATGAGATTTTGAACCGAGTGTAGGCTTTTACTAGGGATAAAATAACAATTTAAAAATATTGTTATTAATTGGAAGATAAATATATTACTATTTTATTATTGTTGAATAGCAAGTGAAATAAATAAATAATTAAATCAAATTTGTAAATCTTGTAAAATGAATCATTACAGTTGATTCTTAAGCATATTTTTTTGTAGTGAATTGAAAATAGTTTTTGATATTATGGAGATTTATTAAAAATGAAGCCAGAGTGGGTAATATTAATATATTCAAACTAAGATTATTGGTCAATTTATTACCACAATGCGTTGTAATAAAAACTATATATATTAAAACAAAGTGGTAGGGGGCTGGATTAAGAAAAAGAGAACTAAACAACAACAGACTTCAACTCTGATCTTCTAAAATAAGGAGGAAAAAAGCTAAAAATCAGAAAAATTTGGAATTTAATTGAATAAGGATTATAGTATATTGTTATCTAAAATAATGGAATAAAAATCTTCAAATCTTGCTATCATTTTAAACACTTTTTCCATCGATTGATAGTTCTTAAGAGTTATACTGGAAAGGAAATGAAAACCCTGTGCATCATAACTGACTCCCATAAATATTGCTTCAAACCCAGAAAAATTCAAGAAAAAGTAAGCTTTTGCTTTTGTTTTATTCATATTTTTAAAATCTCTTCTTTAAAAATGATGTACAAACTATTTACAGTTAAAATAAAGAATTGATAATGTTTGTATTTTGTGCCACTATTAAACAAAAAGCAGAACATATGATCATTTGAAAATCATAATTTCAAGAAAATAATTCAAAATAATTTTAAAGAAAGATTTCAGGAGATATTATAAATAAATCAAAAGTCATTTTATATCATATAATTTTAATAAAGTTAAAAGATAATTGCAAGTGATTTTATTCTCAATTCTTTCTTAAGAAATAAACACTCATCTGATAATTTTTCTTTAGTGCGAACTTATGTAACGATAGAAATGAATGATTACAGATTCATTAAAAATGGTCAGGATATCATATTTGTAATTGGATAAATTCCTTTTTAATAGTGCTAAACAATTATTACTTTGTCAAGGGAAATATAATGAAATAAATCTTCACTTTTAAAACTTTTACAGTGCAACCCGTATAAATAAGATTTTAAAAAAATGTCTGATAAATGTCCCAATTACTTAAAAGTGTTACAAATATTACCACGGATGAAAGGACAGAATCAATAAATTATTTAAAAAAAGAAACAAGTTAAAGATATTAATTGCAATAAAATTATAAAGTCATTTTCAAGGAAAATCATCTGGATTAAAATGTAAATAAACTGATTTTAGTTATACCCCACTGGAAATGTTTACATCTTGTCTCACTATGTAATACTAAATAAATCAATAAATGTATTTAAAAAGTTTGTTTTGAATATTATAATAATCTATAAAGTTATTAAGGAAAATTATCTAGAGAAAAATGGATAAAATGATTTTAATTATGATACACTTAAAGACCTTTGAATATTGCCTTATTATATTAGCATCAAACAGGATAATAAAAATATATATGCATTATCTGAAATGTTTACTCATCATAATATCAATTTTTATCATTTTAACTCACAAGGATGAAATAACTTGGACAAATAGTATAAAATTTAATGGAAGAAAATGTTATTTTATTTTTTATTACTGATGTGTTAGCTTATAATGCTTACATAATGTGTTATTTGGGAATTTTGTTTTTAAACATATATGTTTTGTTGTGGTATGAAATATATATATTGAGTTAAAGAAAAAAAAAGTGTAAAATATATACATCTATTACATGTAATTTTATTTTTTCAGTTAAGGGAAAACATGATATTATATATCATTCATCTAAACAGAGAGGAAGAGATTTATTTCTCATAGTTTTTTAACAGATTTTAATACTTTATTAAACACGAACAAACAAATATTTTGTCAAAGATATACTAAAGACCCAATTATTTTCTTATCTAAAAGAAAAATTGATCTAAACCTTTTTCATTTCTTAATTTTACATATGAATAAACTTGTCCACTTTGAATACAAATGCAGATTGGTCTTTATTGCTTAAATATGTTGTGCTCTCTCGATCAAAGGTATAATTGTCATTTTAAAATAATTAATGATTATTAGACATATATTTTGGTTTGTCTATTGATACATTAATGGTTCTGCATTGTGAAATGGAATATGTATATCTCCACTGTTATTGTTAGTGTTGTTTTACCTTGATATAATATTGAGAATGATTTGTGACAGTTTTTAGCTGTTAAGTATATGCTGCATAGAATGGCATCCAGTAGATTAATATTAATATTGAGCATGGGCTGATGGAGAATCACCTATTGCTGATTCCATGAGAGGATAGTATGGTAGAGGCTGAGTAATAATTAATGCTTAGTTAGCATAAATAATCCTAAAAGAAAGGATATCTATGGTTTGAATTTTATTTTTCATGATGAGGCAAAGCCCACATGTGTATACCCATAGAGAGGTAGTACAATTATCCATATTATTATACAACTGTCATGTTGTTTTATAGAGCCTCCCTTTTAGTGTTAAATCCTTCATGATGATATAGAGTTAGTTTTTCCACCGTGTATGGTGAAGTTTCATATTTCAAAATCATATGGCAAGAATAAAATAATGTTAGATTAAGAAACACTTGTCTATCTGTAGTGTTTGCTTAATTGAAATAGTGTTTTATGATGTTGTAAGATCTTCATCAGTTTATACACAAACCAAACCCAAAACCTACTTGTAATTGTAGAACTTATACATGTAAGAGCAAGAGATGCACATGGGCAGTGTGGATTTATCTTCATCGAATAATGATTTAACAATGGATTGGTAAGATCAGTTAAGTATTCAATAATTAGGTTGTGAACATAGATAATGTTTTAGTGACATGGGTGTATTTGACTTTTGATGTCTGTTCTTTAACACACCAAACCTATTCATCTCAAATTTTAATCAGTTATTAATTGCATAGAATATGATAATTGCCCTTATCATATTCAGATAAAAGAAATGGCTTTAGTATAATGCAATACTTTATAATTTTTGAATTCTAAATTTAAAATTTGTGCATACCCTAAAGTCCTCAATACACTGTTGTTTTTGTAATTTAAGTGCTAGTTCAGTTTCAATAAGGTTTCATTATCTTATTCTTTAAGATAGGCTAAACAGTAATAAGTGATACTTTGAATATCATTGTATAAGCAGGTGGTATTGACTAAGAATATGGTCAATGGGATACTGAGTATTTTTCAATCCCTGAGTTTAATTTAACCTTTTTCCCGCCTCTTACGAGGCCTCTCGTCGACAGCTGACGTCACTCTAATTCCATTATTTTTAATGCTAGAATATTCGTTTGACAGTTATTGATTAGGTTTTGAAAAGTTCTGTAAGATGGTGCCCTCTTCTAAATTATTTTACAAGTAAAAAATAAAAAAAAACCACATTTAAAGCTAAACAAAGAAAAAAGCTTGTCGGTGATTGGCTGTCAGCTGGCTCTCAGCCGAAAAAGACATTCTGATTGGCTGGAAAGAACAAAGAAACCGCCTGATCAAAGAAAATAAAGAAAAATGCTGAGGTTTTCATTTCGAATATAATTTAAAGAATATTAAAAGTATATATTGAGTAATTACATCATTTTCAGAGAGTATACTAAAAAACAAAATTATTTTCGAAAAATATTGAAGATTTTAGTAACAATATTTAAGATTTAGCAAAAATAAATATTTACTTTTCTATAACATAAAAGGCATTTTCATCATGAACTCTTTGTTTATATGATGGCTTTTATGTTGCCGAAATTGAATATTTTATAATAAATAAATAGCAATTTATTTTTGAAAGAACTTTCGTTCATATTTATAACCTGACAATGTATTAATATATTTTTTATAAACGAATATAAAGTCAATATGATATTAAAGGTGAAAATATTTTGACAATTGATTTGTCTTCAGTTTGTGAGCTGGCCAATTAAAAGCTTTGATTTTTAGCTGACACAACCAATAATATAATTAGCAGTTAAAAGGTTAATATATTGGTTTTATTTCATGCCATATCTTTGAATTAAAATTTGTAAATATTGTAAATAAAGTTGGTTGTGTTTAAAAATTTATTTAGTTGCCTGTAGTCTTATTGCTAATCACCATATATACACTATTATTGTTATTGCTATCGACCTATCAGAAGATTATAAATTGAAATCATCATTGACCTATATAGTACTATTAACTATATTATGCTATATCATAATAATTTTGTTAAGCCTTATAATTTATTAGTACATCTAATGCATCATCACACAATAATCAAAATGTTAATAACTTAGAGTACAGATTATTTTAAGTAATGGATTAAAAGATAAATATAATATTGATTTAATTGGTTTAGTTGAACCCGCAGAGCTATCATTCACTGATCTTGATCACATGGTTTATAATCATTTGAGAAAAGGAATTTGGTAAGTTATTGTGTTTATTTATTAAAAAGTTATTCCTATTTTTTAAATATTAAAGTTATAAGAGTTATTGAGTTCATAAAGTTTATCTGTAACTGCTAAATATAGTTCTTAATTTGAGTTTATATTGAGAGCTGTTTTGTGCATTCTATTCGGGTAGTGGTAAAATCCCTCTCACTGACCCAAATATATTTTGTATAATGATTTTGAATGTTTGAACCCTGAGAAGAATTAGTTGTTAAGTTTCAAGGTAGAATTTAAATTTGTAATAAATTTTATATCTAGTTAATTATTATAGTTGGACTTGAAATAGATTACTTTCACTGTTTTATGAAAGTCAACCAAACGTTAAGGTATAAATTACTTCTTTTGTTGTAAAAAGTATAGCTTGTTTTAACTTCATGATAAATATTCTGGTTGTGCCAAGCTTGAAATCCCTATTTTTATTTAGCTTATATTTTTACCATTTATAAACCATATTAGTTTATAGTTTAAGATTTCAGTCTCCATCATTAACATTGTTCTTCAATTTCATATTGATTGTTCTTTTATTTATTCATTCTCATTTGACATTAATCCATTATCATAATTGATTAATCATGCATTAACTTTTATTCTTTTATTATCTTAACTATTCATTAACTCTTATTCTATCATCATCTTAATCATTCATTATTCTCATACATCTTCGTTCTTTTCTCTTCATTCTTAGACTCATTTCATTCCACTATTTAATTATTACTTCTTTCCATCATCCATTTAGTCATCTACATCATGATTTACTTATCATTTCATTTATAAGTTTAATTTCATAATCATTCCAGAGATATAATTATTAGTTATTTAATGGTTTGCTGAATATCAAATTTAACTCATCACCTTTTGTTTGTGTGGATTTCAAAGCTGATTTGACCAGAAGTTATTATCTTTATTAATCACCTTGTGATCTTCTTTAGATCTATAGTTTCATGCTAGTTTTATTCAATACAGGAATCTTTTCATTAGTTTAACCTTTCTGTTTCTTTATACTTATAGTTTTGATAATGAGAGTATGATAGGTTGCATAGGAGAATTTAGTCGCTAAAACGTGCGGCATGATTCGTTTATGACCCAGATAGACCAGTGAGAAGGTTACAATATATATATATATATCCACTCTCTCTTTACAGTCGTCACTATGACTATAACTTGTATAAGTCGAAAACCAGCTAAGCCCAGTTATTCAAAATTACTTTTTGTTAAAGCTTTTTTTTCTCGTATGTACGCATATATGCATTTACATTAATCGAGATAAAGCTCTTTATTATCATTACAATATTGTCTTTTAGAAGAAGTTAAATTTAATTCTATTATCAACTCATGCACATGTCTAACAATTTCTGGCAGCTATAGACACCATAGTAAAAAGCTTTCTACTGAGATCCTTGATGGTATGCAATCTTATACTCTTTTATAAAAGTAAACAAAAAGTATAGGTATTATTAAACAAATAGATAAAAAAATATTGGGAGGGTGTTTAACTTTCTAAACAATTTAGTAAATAGCAAAATCAAAATAAATGTAGACTTCATTATAAGAAATGAATGACTTGTACTTGAGAAATATTAGACAGATACGATTTTTATCGGAAAGATTATACGGATAAGACAGTTTTGGAAAATAAAGATAAATTTAATTACAACAGTAAATTAAATAGTCAAAAAGATGAAGTTCTTGTTTTTGATTTTAATTGATTTAAATTAAAAAATTCCATCAATAAATTAAATTTGCATTGATGAAGTCAATTAGAAACAGCTCCAAAAACTTCTGTCATAAAAATCAAAAACAAAATTATAGCTACTACATATTCTTATCTTCACAACAGTTTTGATTTCAAACGATTCGGTTTTTCAGCCTGTTAAAATAACACTTCTTCTCATGCTACCAAGTAGAAGATGTCTAAGTTCCCAATTTCTCTCACATTATAAAAATACAAGTTGGTTAAAATTAAATGGACTCTAAAAAGTCATTCTTTAGATATTAGATAATTTTGATTTTAAAAGTAATTAATTTCATAAATTATTTATTTACTAAAAAAGACATATCTTAAAATTTACACCAAATAAATAATAAAGGGATTTTAAGGTAACAATTTTACAACACTAGTGCCTCTGATCTTAAATAAAAATATCAGCCCCAGAAGAAACCATTAGTTATATAAAATATATAAAGAAGTTTAACTTTATTACTGATTGTTTTGCCTATCATAATTTTCCTATGTAGCTCTTGAGAATATCTTATTGATCTAATACTTTTGATTTCTCTCTCTATATGGTTTGCATACCATATTTATATGTATTCATTGAAACTTTGTTATTGACCTAATTTTAGGCTGTTGTTGATTTCAGGTACTGTGATATTAGAGCTGCGACATGAAGAATTATAATCGTTTAATCATTAAATTAATTAGGTTATTAAATTAAAAAGATATTTAAAAATCTACATTAAAAAAAACAATTTAACAAAAAAAAAATACAAAAAGATTAATGTGAAGAATAGTTAAAATGTGTGTTTAAATCAAATTGAGTGTGTGTTTGCACGTGAATATCCCGCATAATCTATTTTAATACATTGTACAGGCTTATACCTGCATTTATATATGTAATATATGTAGGATTCTAACTCAGATTTTCACATGACCTACAACTCTCAGTGCCATCTTATAGTGCTGACTCACCTGATCACACACATGTTGAAAAAATAAATAATCACCAATATTCGTTTTTTGTGCTAAACCAGCTCTCATCAGTTGATTCAGATTACCATCTCCACACATATATACAATTAGTATTCAGCTTTATATTAAGATAACCAATCTTCATACTTTAATGAGTGCTGGTTTAGCACGAAATACGTTATTGGTGATTATTTATCTTTTCTACATGTGTGTGATCAGGTGAATCAGCAATATAAGATGGTACTGAGAGTTGTAGGTCGTGTGAAAGTCCGAGTTCGAATCCTGCATATATTACATATATAAATGCAGGTGTAAGCCTGTACAATGTATTAAAATAGATTATGCAGAATATGCACGTGCAAACACACCCTCAATTTGATTTAAACAAGCATTTTAACTATTCTTCATATTAATGCTTTTCGCATTTTTTTTTTGTTAAATTGTTTTTTTTTTAATGTAGATTTTAAAATATGTTTTTGATTTAATAACCTAATTAATTTAATGATTAAACAATTAGAATTTTTCATGCCGCAGCTCTAATACTACAGTACCTTCTCTTGTATCTACTCTAAAGTGTAAATAATTTTTAATATTTTAAATACTATTAGGTATCACATTCATCAAACATATATATATTATTACAGTCAATCGTTTTAGAATAGTAACATTTTAGCATGCCAAATCTAATGACACTTGATGATTAATGTATAAGACCATGAATTATAAATTAGGGGGGTGGGGACATAATTTTATAGTTCTTAAAAAAAAAAAAAGCCTTTGAAAAAATGATCTAATTAACATTTTTGAATTTGCTGTAAGTCAAATTTTATTAGAAAATACAGGTATTACTAAATTGTAATCGAGAAAATTTTCGCTTCAACAGTATTCATAATTGACTATTAGATCTTACTAAACAAATGCTAACGAAATATATATAAACATTATTCGTTTTGTTTACTGAAGAGCATTTTAAAATGTTTTACTTGACTATACAAGGGATAAAGAAAGCAAGATTTTTATTTTTGTAATCAAACTTGAATTATTAATTTGTTTTATCGAGATACTGCAAATCTCTAGCCCTCGTTACAATACATAACTGACAGCCAATCACGAGCGCTAGAGATTTGCAGTATCTTGATTTATTTCAGTTTTCAACTATCGGCACTTCGCAAATTAAAATATAATTTGTTTTATGTATAGTAGTTAACTCACCATTTTTCAGAATGGAGTAATGAAGCACTGTCACTCAATCTGATTCAGGAAGAAAAAAAATCAATTTAAATAATGAACAGGGTGTATCTTTTGTTTTAATTAATAAATAATTATCGTGTGATTAGCATTCTCAAACGTTATGTTTACAGATTCTAGATTTAAAATAAAATGAATGATTTTCATTAGACTACTTTTGTATTAATTACGTTTTGAAAACGTCATGTTTTAACAAGAATGAAAATCATAAGTACCTCAATATCTTGAGTTTAACTTGTAACTTGCAGAAATGGTTCAAATGATTATTATTTTAAATACAATTTAAAAACAGCTCTTTTATTATCAATTTTTTTTGACTGTCAGGATAATGTCAGACAATTTGAAGTCAGCATACACTTTTGTTTTTAATAAATACCAGTATGGATTTCAAGAAGTATGTATTTTTCTTCACTGTGGCCTTATATTTCTGTATAGGAAGAATATTATTTAACCAACTATTTTTAAACATTATTATTATCCTTCTTTATTAATTATGAGTAAAGTGTCATTTTTCAAAAAAAAAAAAAAAGAAATATATAATTCATACTTGTATTTTTATATTGGACTATTTCCATTATCTAATATGGGTATTGAAAGTCTTTAGAAAAATTTAACTTTATTTAAATATTCAAAATATACTTTACTGTTAGTAATATCACATCAAACAAATTAGTATATGCACAATGTTTCAAGAGGTATTATTCTTCCTTTTTCTTCAAATGTTGTTGGCCTGACTAGTGACAGTACTAGCATAGGATTAAAACCTGGACTCTTAAAGTCTTAAGTATTGAATTTTAACGTAATCCTCTAACCAACTGAGCCATTCTGCCAAAGGCAACAGTCAGTAGAAATTTCATATACTTATTTATGAGATTTGTCCTGATTTCTCACTTTTTCCTAAGAGCAAAGTCAATTAGAGGTTTCCATACATTATGTATAATCACACTATGTTGGCTTATGGGATTATTTGCCATTGTCATGTGAGAAGCTTCTTTAAATTTTCTTCTCTATACCTTTTCTTCTTTATCCAATATTTTTGTATTTTCCCAATCGAACGTATGTTCATTGGTCCATACATGGTCTGCTACCTTACACACATCTGTTTTCTCTCTTCTAACCATAAGTTTGTGTTCTTGTAAGTGCTTTTCAATGGGATGACTGGTCTCACCAATATATATGTTCTTCCACATTCACATGCTATTTTATATCTGCAGTTTTTTCTTTTCAGCATTTCAAGTTTAGGCTTTGTAGATGTTAGAATTCTTCATAGTGTGGTATGGCTCTGAAAAGCTGTTCTGATGTTATACTGATTGCCAATTTTCCTTAATTTGTCTGCTATTTTTGGAATGTATGGGTACACTACAGTGCCAACAATTGTTTTTTATTTTGATGGTTCTTTTTGTTATCTATTTAAGGTTTTCTTAATAACAGTTAATGGATGACCATTTTTCTTAAGAGTTTGTTCTATATAGATCTTTTCTTTTTCCAAATCACTGGTTTCTGAACAAACTTTATCTGATCTGTTTCATAGTGATAGTATAACTCTATCTTTTGTGTTTCTGGTATGATTGAATTTATAGGCTAGGTATTTTCTTGTGTGTGTGGTATTTCAATAAACTAGTTTTGATTTTGCCATGAGAGAGTCTTTTCACAAGAACATATAAGAATGCCAATTTTTGTTTTTGTTCTGAGTCTATTGAGAATATAATTGGAGAATGTTTCCAGAAAGTTGGTAGCAGTGCTTCACCATGTGACCATGCAACAAATGTATCATCTACTTAGCGAAACCAAACATTAGGTGGATATGGAGTGGTTTTTATGGCTGGGGTTTCAAGTTCTTTCATGTAAATATTGCTAATCGGGGGTGACAATGGTGAGCCCATAGCCATTCCTTAATTTTGTTGGAAGAATTCAGTGTTATATTGAAAGTAGGTTATTTTTATGCAGAATGTTAATAATTCCATTATACTATCAATATAATCTTCAATAACTTCTCTTCCTCTTTCCTTCTTTATTTTTGCTTTTCTAATATATAACATATAATAACCACATTCCACTCTTTTGACACTTTGAAGCAAAATATATTTATTTATTAATATTACAGTTTTGACTGTTCCTAGCAGTCTTCGTCAGATCTACAAAAATTTAAACATTATATTAATACAACCATATTTCATACATATATCTATTAAATTTTTACAATTTTACCAACTTAATTATTAACATAAGTTTATTCATAAAACTTACTATTATATAACTTTAAAATCTACTTTACCCTTTATTTCTATTCTTAGTTATTATTATACTAATATTTATTCACCTTTTTTTTCTTTTACAATTTCAATGTAATATTATTATATTACTATATTCATAATTTAACCTTATTTTACATATTACTTTATTCACAAATTTAATTTCATTTTACATTTCACCTATTATCCTAATTTTTAATTATTTTATTCCATTCCTTAATTCCATTTTACCCATATTTTATTCCTGCCTCTTCCATTTACTTATCCCTTATAAAATTATTTTAATTCTTATATGTATTTTTATTTTATATCTTAGCTTAATATCTACTAAACTCTCTTTACTCCACCATTTTCTATCCCATAATATACTCTAATTTCTTTTAATCTATATACAGCTCCCTCTATTATCTATTATACAAATTACTTATTTTAATTTTTATTAGTATACACTGTTTATTTTATTTATTTTTTATACTAAGATAGTCTTTAAACCACTTTTTCTATTAATATTTGGATTTATCTTCTTTATTAAAATTGCCTCTCTTATTTTTCTATCCCTCCTACTACTTGCATAACTTATCATTCTAATATTCTCTTTTTCTAGTTTATGACCTGTCTCCATAAAATGCATATATACTGGTGATCCTCTATCATATTTATGTTGCTTTAACCTAGTATATATTGAATTTTTTGTCTCACCAACATATTTATTCATAATCCCTTTATCCCTACATTTTCTGCATTCTATTTCATAAACCCCATTTATATATTTCTTTTCTCCACTTATATACCTATTATCTAAAATATCCATTATATTTTTCTTTCTTTTATTCCCTACTTTATATTTAATATCATTTTTAAAATCTTTATTAATTTTTTTAATAATATTATTAATTCCCCTTACTATACTATTATCATTAACTTTTATTCCTTCTTTTCTTTTTGTTTCCCTTCATCCTTTCCCTTTTTTTATATAACTCTTCTATCTTTTTTATATTGTTTTTTATTACCTTTTCTGGATATTCATTTTTCCTAAAATCTTCCTTTATTCTATTTATTTCTTTATCATATTCCTCTCCTTCATCACAATAATATTTTGCTCTATATACCTTAGAACTTATAGCACTAATCTTATGCTTAATATCCATATTAGAACCCCAATTTACTGCATTTGTAATACTGATTTTTCTAAACACTTCTGTTTTTACTTTACATCTTTTCTCATAATATTCCTTCTTTATCATTATATCTAGATACTTCAATCTATTATCATTCTCTCATTCTATTGTAGAATGTATCCTCTTATCTATTTTATTTATTTTATCTATAAATTTTTTTATCTGTCTCTCACCTCTATTAAATATTAATAGAAAATCATCCACATATCTTTTAATTCATATTGGTGCATTATCATCCCCTATCATTTGATCTTCCATATCCTGCATATATATCTCACTCAATACCCCACTCAATGCACCTCCTATTAACAATCCTTCTTTCTGTTTATAAAACCCTCCATTAAATTCAAAAGTTATATCTTTACAACATATTTCCATTAAATTCTTTATTATCTCTACAGGTATTTCTATTTCCCTTTCCCTATCTTCTTTATATTTATTAATTGCCAAACTAATTGCTCTTTCTACATCAATATTTGTATACATGGACACTACATCCATATTTACCATTATCAATTTATATTTACTATATTCATTTACTTTTGTCTTAATTTCTTTTACTAAATCTTTATTATTCTTTATAAATTTCCTACTTTCTCTATTTACATATTTTCTGAATATCTTCTGCGTATCGAAATATTTTCTGAGTATCGAAATGGTTAGGAAAGATATTCAGAAAATATGTAAATAGAGAAAATAGGACATCTATAAAGAATAATAAAGATTTAGTAAAAGAAATTAAGACAAAAGTAAATGAATATAGTAAATATAAATTGACAATGGTAAAGATGGATGTAGTGTCCATGTATACAAATATTGATGTAGAAAGAGCAATTAGTTTGGCAATTAATAAATATAAGGAAGATAGGGAAAGGGAAATAGAAATACCTGTAGAGATAATAAAGAATTTAATGGAAATATATTGTAAAGATATAACTTTTGAATTTAATGGAGGGTTTTATAAACAGAAAGAAGGATTGTTAATAGGAGGTGCATTGAGTGGGGTATTGAGTGAGATATATATGCAGGATATGGAAGATCAAATGATAGGAGATGAGAATGCCCCAATATTAATTAAAAGATATGTAGATGATTTTCTATTAATATTTAATAGAGGTGAGAAACAGATAAAAAAGTTTATACATAAAATAAATAAAATAGATAAGAAGATACATTTTACAGTAGAATGGGAGAATGATAATAGATTGGCGTATCTAGATATAATGATAAAGAAGAAATATTATGAGAAAAGATGTAAAGTAAAAACAGAAGTGTTTAGAAAAATGGGTATTACAAATGCAGTAAATTGGGGTTCTAATATGGATATTAAGCATAAGATTAGCTATAAGTTCTAATGTATATAGAGCAAAACATTATTGTGATGAAGGAGAGGAATATGATAAAGAAATAAATAGAATAAAGGAAGATTTTAGGAAAAATGAATATCCAGAAAAGGTAATAAAAAACAATATAAAAAAGATAGAAGAGTTATATAAAAAAGAGGGAAAGGATGAAGGGAAACGAAAAGAAAAGAAGGAATACATAGGAATAAAAGTTAGTGATAGTAGTATAGTAAGGGGAATTAATAATATTATTAAAAAATTAATAAAGATTTTAAAAATGATATTAAATATAAAGTAGTGAATAAAAGAAAGAAAAATTATATAAAGAAGAATTATATAAATGGGGTTTATGAGATAGAATGCAGAAAATGTAGGGATAAAGGGATTATGAATAAATATGTTGATGAGACGGAAAATTCAATATATACTAGGTTAAAGCAACATAAATATGATAGAGGATCACTGGTATATATGCATTTTATGGAGACAGGTCATAAACTAGAAAAAGAGAATATTAGAATGATAAGTTATGCAAGTAGTAGGAGGGATAGAAAAATAAGGGAGGCAATTTTAATAAAGAAGATAAATCCAAATATTAATAGAGAAAGTGGTTTAAAGACTATCTTAGTATAAAAAATAAAAAATAAATAAAATAAACAGTGTAAACTAATAAGAATTAAAATAATTAGTTTGTATAATAGATAATAGAGGGAGCTGTATATAGATTAAAAGAAATTAGAGTATATTATGGGATAGAAAATGGTGGAGTAGAGAGAGTTTAGTAGATATTAAGGTAAGATATAAAATAAAAATACATATAAGAATTAAAATAATTTTATAAGGGATAAGTAAATGGAAGAGGCAGGAATAAAATATGGGTAAAATGGAATTAAGGAATGGAATAAAATAATTAAAAATTAGGATAATAGGTGAAATGTAAAATGAAGTTAAATTTGTGAATAAAGTACTATTGAAAATAAAGTTAAATTATGAATATAGTAATATAATAATATTACATTGAAATTATAAAATTATTGTAAAAGAAAAAAAGAAAAAAAAAAGGTGAATAAATATTAGTATAATAATAACTAAGAATAGAAATAAAGGGTAAAGTAGATTTTAAAGTTATATAATAGTAAGGTTTATGAATAAACTTATGTTAATAATTAAGTTGGTAAAATTGTAAAAATTTAATAGATATATGTATGAAATATGGTTGTATTAATATAATGTTTAAATTTTTGTAGATCTGACGAAGACTGCTAGGAACAGTCGAAACTGTAATATTAATAAATAAATATATTTTGCTTCAAAGTGTCAAAAGAGTGGAATGTGGTTATTATATGTTATACTATCAATACGAAGAACTGTTCTGATTTGTAAACTATTATCACTATTTAATCTTTTTCTTACAATAGAAAGTGCTTCGTCAAAAGGAAAAACAATTATTGTTACTGTAGTGTACTCATATATTTAAAAAATAACAGACAAATTAAGAAAAATCTGCAATCAGTATAACACCGAAACAACTCTTCAGAGTCATACCACATTATGAGAAATTCTAACACCTATAAAGCCTAAATGCAAAATGCTGAAAAGAAAAAAACTGCATCCATAAAATACCATGTGAATGTGGAAAAACATATATTGATGAGACCAGTCATCCCATTTAAAACTGTGTGCAAAAACACAAACTGATGATTAGAAGAGAGAAATCAAATGTGTCTAATGTAGCAGATCATATATGTGCCAATGAACATATGTTCATTTGGGGAAAATGCTAAAATATTAAATAGAGAAGAAAAGATACAAAGAAGAAAATTTAAAGAAGCTGTTCACATGACAATGGCAAAAGATCCCATGAGCCAACCTAGTGTGACTATACATAATGTATGGAAACCACTAATCAACTCTGCTCTTAAGGAAAAGTTGAGAAATCAGGAGAAACCTCATAAATAAGTATATAAAATTTTACTGACTGTTGCTTTGACAAGATAGCTCAGTTAGTTAGAGCATTATCTTAAAATTCAATACTCAAGAATCTAAGGATCCAGGCTTGGATCCTATGTTAGTACTGTCACTGGTCAGGCCAGTAACACCTGATGAAGATGGGAGAATAATACCTTTCAAAACATTGTGCATATACTAATCTGTTTGATGTGCTATTACTAACAGCTGAATGCATTTGGAATATTTAAATAAAGTTAAATTTTTTTAAAGACATTTAATACTCATATTATTTGATGAAAATAATCCAGTATAAAAATACAAATAAAACACCATCATCATAAACCTTCAGGAAAACAGTATAACTCATACATTTGCTTGTAATACTTATCTTTGTTTAAACAATACAAATGTACTTCTTGATTTTTTAAAATCATATTCTAACTATTGTTCTAGTCCTCAAAAGTACTTTTGCTATAAATAATAATATTAATTTATAATTATAATTTTTTTGTTTTCAACATTATTATAAATCATAATAAAAGCATTAAAAAATTAGATATAAATAACCTTATGGCTCAGCATATTCCCAAAATTTTCCAATTGTTTCTACACTAAGATATTACTACAATAAATTTTAAAATATTTTCAGAAATTATGTCAAAACTTGAATTCTTTTGCTCTTAAGATTTTGAACATTTGTTTTAACAATATCAAAATAAATATCTTGGCCCAAATGTAAATAGAGTGATAGGATTCATCTGAATTTCTGCATTATTATTTAAATGATTATCAAAATATTACCTTAACCTATTAAAAAAATTATCAGTAGTATCATATGAAAAAACACTATTCATTGAATTGAAAGTTTATAGTAAATTTTTTTAGCCCATATGCTTCTTTGAAAAGATCTACAAAAATCTCAGTTTGATTTTATTCCACCAATTATTTTTCAATTTTATTATTAGTTGAACTTGATTTAAGTCTTTATATTCAGTTAAGCTAAGAATGTTATATAGTCTACCACTGTCATTTTCCTAGAACCAATCGGAAGATTTTTTAGTGAATCCAATAGTAGATTTTGTCTTATTTATCATGCAGTAATTATGAAAATTGCAAGTTTGATCTTCCATATTCTTCTATTTAGTATAAAAAAATGAACATTTATTATTTTTATTATCACTCTAATACCTTTTTTTTTATTATCACAATTACTATAACTGATATAATAGTTACTTTATTATTTAAATAAACCTTTGAGGCATAATGGTTTAACAAAATGTTATGTGTCAATCATTTTAAAATCATCTTTACTAATTCATTTCATATTTGTGATGTCAAAGTGATCTTTAAAACATATCCATGCATAGATGCATAAACCTGTAACCCAAAATCAGTTCTATTCAATTTATTAAATAATTTCAGTGGTTCAAGTAGGATGTGCACTATTTACATAATAGTATGTATTTGTATTAAAACAGTGAAAAAAATGAATTCAATTTAAAAATAATATTGATATTACACAGACATATAAATACCACTATCACAGTTTGGGCAAAAATTATACATGACAAATTATCCCTATAGCATATTAAGTTATTAACTCAATGAAAGAAAAAAAAGAATCAGAAAAAGTTTCTTGCATCAAAAAGGTCATCTTTCATAAGCTATCATAAAATATAAGGCAACTGGAATTACATTCATGCATCCAGATCACAAGTTGATTATTTGTAGTTGACATCGTATTTGAAAATCATACTATTATCTGCCATATAAATCCAAGACCTAGTTCAATACTTAATACATATGTACAAATATTTTTTTTTCATTGTATGAAGTTTTCATACTCTCAGTAAAATGCACTTTGTGACTTATTTATATGAGATTTATGCTGTTACGTTTATTGCACAGAACATGTTTTTATAATTCTAGTAAAAATGAAATAATAAGATAGAAATTAAACTTTTTATATGAGCATGTGATTTTTTATCTACAATATAGTTTATTTATAAAAATAGTAAGTAAAACTTTCATTAGTTGTTATAAATATATATCTAAAGTACAATGGCTATTCATCCTTACAGAAGATGTTAAAAGTGGATAGAAACGAATTCTATCTTGCATAAGAGTGATGTGATAAAAGGTATTGATCTGTTTACATGGGCACAGACTTTTAACTCATCTGAGGAGTAAAAGTTATTCACAAAATGCATACACAATGAGAGAGGACTGCCTAACTTTTGGAAGTAGTTGATGTTTGAAATGTGGTGGAGATGAGATAAAGGATGCATTGATAAAAATGAAAAATCCAAATATATATACTTAAAATGCAATGACTTCTCCCACTTACAAGATTCTGAAAATGAATAAAAATTCAGTTCTAATTTGATAAAAAATAATGTGGTAAAAGATATCAAGCTGACAACATAGAAATGAAAATTCAAATGCTTGATAAATCTATTTATATAGTAAAAACACAATCTGTCTACTTCTGCACTGGCTGATGGTTGTGATGAGAAATATTGATAATCTAAAATGAAATAAACCAAAGGGAAAAAAGCATCAGATAGTATGAAATATCCAAATACCCCCAAAAAATCTAAATGAAGGAGTGGAGAAAAAAATTATATGAGTATATATTGAAGCAGTCGGATCTAAGTTTGATCCTAGCTTCATGATCTTTCACATGTATCCAACTTCAAACCCTTGTACCAACCTTGAATTTCCGATGCAATGGGGCTTTATTCGTTCAATCCACGCTAGTTTCCTTAAAGAAAAACTATTATAAATGTGTGTTAAAATTAACTTGTTTGAGATTTAAATTAATCATTTTTACTAATAAATTCATAATAGAATTATTCCTGAATTTATATATATTATAACTGCGTGAATTGTGCGTATATATTTATAAATATTTAAATAGACCTATTCGTTCTAAAGTTTCATTGCGTCGGGAATGTTTATTTTTCTTTTAAATAATATGTTAAATTTTTAGTGATTAAAAGCTACATTCTTTCAATAAGCTTTCAGATTTTCCCTTTCCAAAACAGTGGTTAAAGTTTTTATTAATTAGCAAAAAGATAAGTATTTAAAATGTAAGGACGGTCCTAATTAAAATCATTTTCTGATTTTAAAAATTCCTTTTCTAATTAGAAAATGAATTCAAGTTAATGAGTTTGAAAGCCTTATCGAAGGAATGTATCTAAAAACAACCAGTATTTTTTTGTAAGATTGATTAGGAAAGAAGCGCTAGCCTGAAGGCATCAGAGGACAGATAAATAGCCCAGAAAAAGTTTCCAAGCAGCTATTATTCCTCATTAAGGGAAGCCATATATATTTCATTCGAGAAGAAGCCGCCCAGTTAAATTATGAAGTAAAATAGTGTTTCTACCATGGTGGGGGGCTTAACTTCAAGAGTCTGACTACGGTTCCTTAAGTCCCCTGAAAATCTTCAATGTGTCTGCAATATAAAAATTCATATACCAATCGTAAGCTGCCGAAACCTTAGAGAAATCCATCAAAATGCTATTCACATAATTTCGCGCATACGTTTCATCCAACTGGACTCTGCCCTGTGGAAATTCGGAAGCCAACCATGAAGAAATGGTAATATCTTTCCTTTTGAACCTGGCCAGTTCTGAACTTTAAGTTAAAACATCTTTAAACTATCTACTGTAAAATTGTCTTTTTATTAATGTTATTTTAAATTATGTAGTAATTCTCTATCTATCTCTAGTCTTTAAATTTAATATCTGTTAACTTTCCTTTCTTACGATAGCGGTTCGTTTATTTAACCCTATTATATATTTGCTAGATGATTATTAATATAATTTATTTTTTATTATATGCCAATAATAACTTCAACTCGATAATAATTTCCTTCGTTGCATTTGCCGTGTTAAATAATATTATATTTATTTTTATAGTAATTCTTACCCACTAGAACTAATTTGATACAGTTCTATTAATTATCGAGTTGAAGGATTTATACAATTTTTGCTATTTTATTAATGGCTAATAACAACAAATTATTAGCTCAATTTCTAACCTATGCTCCTGGCCACTTTACTGAGTTTATAATATCTATTTATTCACATTAATATATTGTTTCGCAAAAAGGTCGATAAAGGAGTTAAATGAATATATTCTAATTCAAATTTTATACTTTCTAGTAATATTCAGGAAGGGCATGGGATTTAGGGCATAATTAATATAATTTCTAATTGCATTAAATACTTTTTGATTAAAGCACGTTTGACTTTAATTTAACTTGATCAGGTCATCACATAGAGCACTCTTTATATAAATTGGGTTTTATTATTTAAATACGATGATTACCAAGTCATCATTTTCCGAACGTTGCTTACGCGAGCCATCTCCTGTTTCATAGGCTTGTCCTCGGTGATATTTCTATTAGTTTAATTATCTAGGAAGAAAGCACTTGCTCCACTTGCTCGTTTTTTTATTATATTGGAACACCAAAGGCTCGTGGCTACGCCCCGGCCTGGTTTCCCCTCATACTTAAATCACCGATCAGCCATCATATTTATCATGTTCATTTTTATAGCTCATAAGTCGTCAGTACCGTTTATTTCTCAATTCCAATAAAGCCCGCTCTAATGCTCTTAAATCGTGATAAATTGATTTTATTAAAGTCGAACAAATTCATATTTATTTATAATTAAGTAAGTTTTTTATTAAATATTAAAGTTATGCCCTAAATACATATCTTGCTCTTTGTGAATTGATTTACGAATATGAAAATAAATATCACATTCTTTCCTTTAGAATCAGAATAATAATTTCAGTCACAGCCAAATACCTTTTTATCTACCTTTATTTTCTTGTCGGGGGCATAGACATATATTTATCATATAATATTGCGTAATAGTATTGGCATATAATAAGGACTGCCATTCTTGTTGTAAATATAAATTCCGTTTAAAGACTAGAGGTAATCTATATAATCACAATCTAAAAGTTGAACAAAATTATAATTATTATTAAACATTTTATTAACACATTTGGTTTTTTTTTCACTTTCTTTTTATTCAAATTATTTTAATATTAATGCTCACTGTCTGTATTGGCAACCCGAACATATATATATGAGTTGACTTATAAAGATTCTTAGTTATTTTATTATACTTCATTAGAGTTAAATCAGGGGTCTCATTAATCATCATCATCCGTTGAGCTAGTTCCTTGGCGCATAGTCATGTACCATCGATATATGTCATCCATTGATTTGATCTGAGCTCGTGAGTTGGGTTTGAACCGCCTGAGTTTGAATCCGACTTTGAGTTTGGGTTTGTTGATGGATTGGCTTCTTTTTGACCGGTACAATATAGGAACACACAAGTAAGCATAAATGTATATGCAAATTTGTGCGAGTCTAAAAATTTTCCTAGAATTCGCTTTGTACCAAAATCTTATACCATTTATGTATATAAAATTTAAAAATAAAGATAGTAATAAAACAAAATAATTGAATCTTAATAAATAAAACAAAAACTTAACCTTTAAAGTTACACAGTTGCTGGATTTTCTTTTTTATTCCAAATGGTTTTCAGAATTATTTCTCGGAATAATTGCAGCCATCTACCAAAATGTAATTAAATTTAAAATATATATTTTAAAAATTTAAATAACTCATAATTATAACCTGTTATTATGTATTAATAATCTATATAAAAAACATTGAAATGACTAACTTTCCAAATGCTACTGTTATCAAAATACAAGTCTCTTCATCAAACATCCCAACACGAGTCGAATTATCATTTTCATATGCTATCCCGAATATTATAAAGATGCAAAGTTTATAAGTAATATTATTTAATTAAAATCAATACAGAACAAATATAACTTTTTAAAATATAAATAGATATTGATATTAACAGCATTTGAAAAGTTATATATGCATATAATATTAATAAATCCAGAATTTTAAAGTATATGAGTAAAAACTGCAAAACAAATCTGTTGTGAATGCTATCAATAATATTATACAGTTTTTATTTTGTTGGAAAGCCAAGTAAGTGGAAAATGATCATTTATATTTACAAACTTCGGCTCTCTAATAAAGATGAAAAATCTAGCAAATAGTATTAATACTAAGTGTGAAATTCAAGACTCCACCAGATGTTAACAAAGCTTTTTTCAATGCAGTTAATAAATAAACAACATAAGACAGATTTTATTTCTACTCATTTTAATATATTTGTGAATAAATAACAATTAACCAAATTTGTAACATTAATAAATTTAGAAATTCCACTTTTTATATATACAATTTAAAATGCTAGTTTTATTAATATTACATATTCACTTAATTATTATTTTCTGATATGGGTATTAGTAGAAATGAAGTTTACATTATGTTATTTATGCTGTGTTGAAAAAGGTTTTGTTACATCTGGTGTGGATTGAATTTTACTTTTATGAATAGTACTAATTATATTATCCATCTATATAAGATTAAACATTTATATATATATATATTTAGTGGCAGATCGTTGACAGGAAAAATAAAAAAAGATAGTCAAATTTATTATAAAGATTCATTTAACCTGATGGTGAAATAAAAATATACAAATACTAATATGCATATTTTTACTTTATGTAAAGATTTAAATTTACATTTTTTTTGATCTGCACAACATTAAATTAAAAATTAATAAAAAGAATGAGAATTAAAATTTGAGAAATAAGATATATAATAAATATTGTGGAAGGAATTTACTTCACCCATACATCATAAAATAGCTATGCACTTCCATAATATTTTATATGTGTACAATCACTGCTTTATCAATTATTTTATATACAAAATCCCTACATGCATGTCTGCATGTGATATTCAAGTTAAACGTTTCTTTGTTAGAAGTGTATTTTTCAAAGAAAAAGAAAATTTGTTCCACCATTAATAAACTGTAATCTTTTATTTATGAAGCATTTTATGCAGATGGCACTACTATATGGAGAGTGTTGTTTTGTTTTGAATTGTTTAATAACAATTATTGTGCTAATATGAGATAGTGATCATGTGATGTTTAGTGGTTTAACACCAATCCTGCCTAATAGGATAGTGGTGGCTATGGTTGTTAAAGAGCCAAAGACACCAAAATGTATGGGTACTGAATTGAGTTCAGACCCATATGACTATATAAGCTATTGAGCTTGGATTGAAAATATTAATAGTGTTTTCAATTTCATTCTCATAGTTTTGTAGTTAAATAGAGTTAAAAGGTGGGTGCTGGAGGGTTGCATTAGGTCCTAAGATCTAGGTGCAGTGCTCTCAGATCCAAGGCTCCTCACTGATGAAGGCCACAAGCCAGAAACTAGTCTGGGGATATTGGATGAGTAGGCACTAAATAGGGATTTTATGCACAAGCCTTCTGGCATCCATTGATTGCTCTTGTTAGCACAAGATGGCACTACTATATGGAGAGTGTTGTTTTGTTTTGAATTGTTTAATAACAATTATTGTGCTAGTATGAGATAGTGATCATGTGATGTTTATTGGTTAAGTACTTCCTTCCTTATATTTAAGAGACTTAATTTGATAACAAGCATTTTATTTCAAGCAAATAATTCCACAAAGCAAAAAAAATTGTTAAAGCAATTGAGTTTAAAAAAAAAAAAACTATTACAAAAATAATGATCTTTTCATAGGTCTGGTATATTTTCCAGCAAGTAATTCCACAATGCAAAAAAAAAAAAAATGTTAAAGTAACTGTTTAAAAAAAAACTATTACAAAAACCATGGCGTTTTATAGTCTAGTTATATTTCTGGTATATATAAGAGTATGTAAATCTATTCACACACGTATATGTATATTGAAGCAGTCGATGTCTAATCACATCAAGCTTCAAGCTTAACCATCTATGCTAACCATCCACAGGGGTCTGTAATACAGCATTAGCTCTATTTATGTGCCGACACACACACTTTAATTATAATAAAGAAATTATTTAAATACATATTGCAAAAATAAACAGTCGCATGTGTTATAGTTATATGTACAAGATTATTGATGGAAAATTATATATATATACGATTAATTATATTTATTGGGCTGTGAAGGTTTGAGATACTCTTAAGAGTTTGTTACTGAGCAGAAGCAATTCTTTATTTAATTTCAAATTACTTTCACTAATTAATTTAAAAAAAAAAAGATTTTAATCAAACCACTAATGAATTTCTTTGTTTATTGCCATTTGCAAAAGTATTTAATAAATGTAAAATATTTTAAAAACGTATCTCGAACCTTATCAGTTTTATATTTGCATTAAAATAAAAATTAATGCATAGTTGAATAAGTTATTATCAGAATAGCCATGGGCAAGCAAAAGAACACATTCCTCAAGGGATTAAAGAAAGACATAAAAGGAGACAGAAAATAAAAGAGAGTGGTTAGTAACATTTTTTAGATAGAGTTTAATCTAAACCCCATAAAATAGATTATAAACGTATATAGCGAGTAAAGGAAAGCCAAGCATCTTTCCCCAGATCTCTCAGAGGCTGTCTGCCACCTGCTGCACTAATGCTCTTCCATCTGTCTGAACACACAAGATGACCAGCTGAGTGCCGACCATGATTGCTAACTGTACCATACTGCATCCCACCTTTGAACATGAGAGATAGTTGGAGAGAAGTGACCTGTAACCATTAGCCTGGGTGATCCAAAGGTAAAATCGTTCATTGTATAAGAGCTGCCTTAATTTCTATAACCTAGGTATAAGTTTTTAATAAGATATTAGTTAAAGAATTAATTGTGTAATTGCTGACCATGATGGTCTATATTTTCATTCTTGTAATAATTCTTGTAAAATCTTTCTATAATACATCTAATATAACTATAATTCTACTCATCAATTTTATGCTTAATTTTAGTTATACAGCTCTGTGCAGCTCTATTTTGTGTTTATTGTATTTTATGTATATATGTGATTCTTTTACTTAATATGAATACAACCCAACCTCATGAGTTTAAAAAGGGGGTTATTATTTGATTAACCTGGGGAGAAGTGGGGCTTAGTCTAAAATCACTAATAAAATTATTACTTGTTTTAGTTGAGATCACTTGCCAGGTTGATTTTACTTAAATCTTTTATTTATGGATGGATGCTATTGAATTTATTGCCAATTGTTATTAAAAGATCGTAAACTTTATAATTATGATCATCATCACCTCATGCCACTACCTGGAGGGTCATATATATTTTAATATGTATATGGGAATCATAATCAAATATAATTTTGTTATTTTAATGTAATAATTGCAAATATAATTATTAATTATAATTCTCTTGATGACTCAGTATTCCAACAGATCATTGTGCAGAGGTTAAACCATTTTAGGCTTTAAACTATAATTTATAGATTATATTATTTGTGTTATAGCATTATTAGCATATTATATTGGTTTTATTATGGTATTTATATATTTTATGCTTTATCATTTGGGAACTTCAGAAGTCTGAAGCCATCCACCATACTCTAAATCATTCATAATCAGGGGTTTATGCTACTCCCTGTGGAATGTGAGGTTTGTAAACTGATAGCTCTACAGGAGACTATACACTGGCAACTGAATCTTGAAGCACAACCTCTCCTTTCAGTATTGCTCCATGAATATGCGGACATACCAAAATTTTATTCAAGTTAAAATATGAGATGATAAAGTACCCAAACAACCATAGGAGTTGAATTTCCTTTGTCATGCTAGTACTGTTACTTTTCTTATAAATTGAAATACTGCCTGTTTGATCTCTGTTAGTCCCAATCATGTGTTAAAAATAATAAATAATTTGTAAATTAATCAGTACTAATTAATCATGTACACTTGATTTGAGCTGCTTTTCTTTTCAAATAATGAATGAATCCCATAGATGTAAAGCAATACATGTTCTCATGTAAATATCTTAAAGAGTTTGTTATTGTATGCTATATAATATAGTGTCACAGAGACATAAAGCATTGTTTGTCTCCTGTAAATAACTAAAGATTTTGTATATCACATAGTTTCAGAGATGTAACACATTGCTTGTTCTCATGTAAATATTCTAAAGATGTTATTTCTAAACAATGCCATTAAAAATATATTAATTTTCCATATTGTAATTAAATGAATGAAATTGTATAATCCACTTAAGTCATAGATAAGTCAAAATGGTCATAATCTTTTATATTTTATACATCCATTATATTAGTGCAATCTATGTAAATATCTTGAAATTGGCATATTACTCCCACACAAGCTATAAATCCCTCAATGTAATTATGTGTGAAATAACAATTTGTATAATACGATTTAATAATGGTGAATCCCAAACTCTGTAAATAACTAAGTTAACCATCAAGTGTGGAATATTTCTGTCCTATATATCTGCGTTTTTCATTATGTTATATTAAATTAATATATAAAATGTAAATCCTGTATTCAAATTTTTTTAAGTTAATAATTAAACATTAATAAATATGATTTTAATAAATGGTAATTCCTGGGATACTTTTGGTCATGATCATCATCATTTCATGTCAAACCCCACTTGTGTCTTTTGTTTCTCCGCTGTGTTGCCAGGCCTGGAATTAGAATAATCATGCTGCATCACTGGGACTGTTGTTCATAGGATCAGAGACTTGAAGAATAGGCAATAGGTTAGAATTCATGGCTGCTTCTGACCCATGTATCTTGAGCATGATAGGATTCAAGGTACTGTTGCTTGGATTTTTAGTCTTGTTGTGTGAGCAGACAATTTCAACCAGTACAATATATATATATTGTAATGATTGAAAAGTAAGTGGAGATCGAATCTAACCACAATCTGCACTACAAGGGCGCCATCTAAGCATTTGAACCTAGAAAAATTTATATAGTAGGCAGATACATGCTGTTAAGATTCCACTTTATTTAAATATTTAGATCATTAGCCCATTGTCACTAGCTCAGTGGAACAGCAGAGAATATAAAATATAACTTTATATCTTAAATATAAAAAAATAAAAGCCACTGCCAGAAATTAACACATAAAAATATTTATTTACGCACATATAAATTTTGAATCATTTTAAATTTTGAGGAATAGATTTAACATTGAGATTTTTATATCAACTTTTAATTTTACATTTAAATAAATTGCAATGAGTTTAATATTTTATTTAGAGGGTCGAGTATAAATAGACTACATAGATCTGCATTTGAGAAGAAAATATCCTATCCCTTATTTAACTTTAGGCCAAAAGTTCGCAGTCAAACCGGTGTCAGTCCATCCGATACATTTATGTATTCAATGTAGCATGAAATACAACAGCACAATTATACTATACTGTCAGGAATGGACATCTGAACAGTATAGTTAGAGAAGACATTGACTCTTGACCAATACAGGAATGTTACATCTATATGGCAAGAAGAACAATAAAATAAAAACTCCATAGGAAGGGACCGCGGTCCTGTTTACCATCTTACAATCCCATCCATAGGCAAAGGGTTGGTGCGGTGTATACTATGATTCTGCATGTAGCGAAACTCATGCTACATACTACTAATTACACAAATATATCCAATCCATTGACCTAATTCAACTACGAAACAAATAACCTAAGATTACCCTCCCTTAATATAACTTTACAAAATTATATAGCCATTCATGCCCGACATAAATTTAACATTTAGATACGTTTGCACAGATGAATTTTATACAATTTGTTTTATAATGTTGAGTATAGATCAGCTGCACAGATTCCATGGTTAAAAACATCTCAAAATAAATACAACCAATCAAAATACAAAATCATCAATAATGTCAATTGCATAGGGAATACAAAAAAACCCAATAGCATTCATCATAAGATGCCGCAGTGACATTGATGCCTATATATTCCAATTGGCTATGAAACAGCAACATAATTAACTGCTAACGAATCTATGCAATGTCTATACCCAACTAAAATTTCCTCATTTAAAATTTAACAATAAATATTAATACAAATAAAATAATAAATGGAAATGATTTTTTATAAAACGTAAAACATATAAAATTAAACATTCTTAATTGATTTGAAACTTACAAAAATCAGATAAGAGTCCATTTTAACATTTAAGTTGGCTTGTTTATTAAATTTGTCAAACCCTGATGAAAGTTCTTAATTGTTCTTTTTTATGATTTTAAAAATTGTTTAGTTCATATAGCTTACAGTAGAAGAGCTCCCGGTTCCTGGTGTTAATTTCCACGGAGTCTCCATTTGAAGACCACTCTGATCTTCTGGAGGTAGCATTAGCTGGTTCCATTCTGGTATCACAGTCTTTTCATTTTTAAAATAAGTGAGAGAGAATGACAAGTGCGTCTTGTCATTCATCTCACCAAATCAAGTTGGAAACTGTCTGGAACTCAATATTTTTCTTTTTATAGTCCTCCTATGGATTCCACGAACAAAAATGTCACTGTTCCATTTTTTCGTTATGGTCCAGGCCTTTATTTGCTTCCATTGGTCAAGCTAAAATCTCTTATCTATTTTTCATCTGACTTTTTAATTACACAGCTTTTGGATAATTAATAAACAATCATTTCCATTTACAGATTACAGGAATTAATTAATACCTGTTTTTATTTTTACTTAAGTTATTTCTTTATTAAAATATTTTTATATTTAAATCTTGTATTTTTTTTATAAAAAAAGTACGTTCAAATATTTTATTTATAAAAAAAAAAATTTTTAAAGTTTAGCATCTGTGCGAATATATATACGTTATACAAACATTTTAATTTTAGTGTTTAGGTTTTTTTTTTTAATACATTTATTTTTATTTGCAAACTTAAAAGTTTTTATTTCAATTTAATGTAATGGCATATTTATATATCGTTACATATCAGTAAACTTCCTCAAAAAAACAAAAACATAAAAAAAAAGACTTTACTTAATGTTAGTAATTACGTTACACAAGTTGACTATATATGAAAATTTCAAAAGGACAAAACTTTTTTTTTTTTAAAAAAAAGACAAAACAGTAATTACACACAAATATAATGATAAAAAAAATGTTGACTGTTGATTCCTTACTACCAGCTAAATTTCTGCCCCCTCCCAAGTTTTTTTCCTTCTACTTTTAAGTATTATTTAGGCAAGTTAAATGATTAGATTTTAAACAAGACTTTTTTTTTAAAAAAAAAAAAAGATTTATATTTATTATTACATTTTATTATTTAAATTTTAATATTAACATTTTATTCCTCACATTTATTTTTACATATGCACAATTTTTCTTACTGGCAGTACCTTTAAAACACAATTCAAAGTATAACATTTCGTTAATACAAAAAATATATTTATATTTCACAAAAAATATTATGGGCATGATTTATCTTTAAAATTCTCAGGGCACTCACATTGGGCAGCCAGTTATAATGATCCAAAAGAAAGTGGAGATCGAATCTAACCGCAATCTGCACTACAAGGGCGCCATCTAGGCATTTGAGCCTAGAAAAATTTATAATGTAGGCAGATACACGCTGTTAAGATTCCATTTTATTTAAATATTCAGATTGTTAGCCCATTGTCACTAGCTCATGGAGACACAGAGATAATAAATAACTTGTTTAATTGCATATATAAAAAAATAAAAGCCACTGCCAGTAAATAACACAGAAACAATATTAATTAATGCACGTATAAATAACTTTGAGGAATATATTTAACATTTTATATTTTTATATTAACCTTTAATTTTAAATAGATTGCAATAATGAGTTTAATATTTATTTAGAGGGTCGAGTATGAATAGACTATATAGATTGTATTTGAAAAGAAAAATGTTCTATCCCTTATTTAACCTTAGGCCGAAAGTTCACAGTCAAACCGGTGTCAATCCATCCGATACATTTATGTATTCAATGTAGTATGAAATACAACAGCACAATTATACTATACTGTCAGGAATGGACATCTGAACAGTATAGTTAGAGAAGATATTGACTCATGACCAATACAGGTCTTTATTCTCTTATCTATTTTTCATCTGACTTTTTAATTACACAGCTTTTGGATAATTAATAAACAATCATTTCCATTTACAGATTACAGGAATTAATTAATACCTGTTTTTATTTTTACTTAAGTTATTTCTTTATTAAAATATTTTTATATTTAAATCTTGTATTTTTTTTATAAAAAAAGTACGTTCAAATATCCCTTTTTTATTTATAAAAAAAAAAAAAACATTTTTAAAGTTTAGCATCTGTGCAAATATATATACGTTATACAAACATTTTAATTTTAGTGTTTAGTTTTTTTTTTAATACATTTATTTTTATTTGCGAACTTAAAAGTTTTTATTTTAATTTAATGTAACGGCATATTTATATATCATTACAATATATATATATATATAACTTAAAGGTTAAACTATAAAAACATTGATGACAAAAATCCATTCAAACAAATACTTGTTTTAAATTGAAATAAATTTTAAAATAATTATTTTAGTAAATCATTTATAAACATATAATAATTATTTAAAATTTACTAAAATCACTAATCAAGACATCAAACATAGAGATAGCCTTAGGTCAAGTTGCATCTCAGCAAATAAAATTAGAATTCAATTATTAAATTATTAATTATAATATAATTAACAACAATAGAATACAAAATTATGAAATCAAATAGTATGTTTAACACATGCTACTGGAAGTTGATTTTACTATAAAAGCTGGATCAAATAATTTCCAAATTAATTTTATCTTTTGCCAATGAACTAGCCACTACACATAGTCATTTACTGTGTTCAAATTCCAAACATATTAAAGATGGATCAATAGTTTGAACTAATTTTCTTATTAATAAAATTTTTATTAGAACAGAGCTCTAATCTCACTCAATAAAAGAATGAATAAATTACTCTTAGCATCATTAATTATAATTTGAAAATGAAATTATATATAATTTTTGTTTATTAATTAGAGAAACTCATAAGATCATTACAAACTAGAATTGTAAAGAAAATAAATTTTGTCAAAAAATATATACTTAAACTGAATTATTTTAAGAAATTAATAAGTATAAAAAATGTGTTGTGAGTAAAAACCACTTGCCATAGGTTAATAACATGCTATTATTTTAACTGAAAATAATGTAATTACTTATTCTTACCAAAATGGCTAAAGTATATGCATACTTTATCTATATAATTTAAAATGAAACTTCAATTGATAGTGAAATAATTTGTGGAAGAAGATGTCAACATCATGTGAGAGGAAAAATTCTGAACAACAGATCATTCTGGCTACCTCATCAATGGTTGATGACCAAAAAATAATGAACTTTATTCTTAATAAACATTATTAATCTCATTATGAAAAGGAATAGGACAATACCATCAAACTTTAATATATCATATTATCTTTATGTATTATCAGCTTCAGACATCTAATTTTATTGCCTTTGCTTCTAAAATTTGTTTACATTGAAATAGTCCATTTAAGAAAATTATTAGATGAGCAGAAATGGAAAGATCATTGAGTTATATATATTTTTTATTTAATAAAATTTAGATCTTCCCTGTAAAGTGACCTCTCCAAGGTAAATAAGTAGACTTAATATGAAAGTAAGATTTTATTGTTCTTCATATTAAATTTATTCATGACATGATAGAATTTTTGTTTTTACTAACTTAATTAATATAGTAATATTTGTTTATTATTCTTTGTGTAAATGATTAACATTCTTGCATGAAAAGTCTTTTATTTTAAAATAATGACCACACATAGAAGGGGGATCTCATAAAATTGGAATTCCATCATTAGGATTGGATAATATAAGGTCATTATTTATACATATATATAGTATTATTATAATTTTTATTTTATTTAGCAATTATAAAATGTTATTTATTGTTTTATATCTTATTAAGATTTGTTTGTGTTATGATGCATATCTACTATGGTGACATGGGAAAATATAATTTAATTTTATATCATAAAATGGTAGAAATGTATGTAAAGCACTTGTAATAATATTTTTTTTTATTTGAATTAAATTTAAATTGTTATCTGTTAATAAATATGTTAAAGTTTATTTTATTTAAGGAGATCTCTAATTTATTTAAGTTATTTATTTTCTGAAACAAAATAAGATTGAATGCACATACTCATGCACATATATCATACTAATTTAATATCCTAATAACTTGGTTGAAATTAATTTAAAAATATATTGAGATTATATGAAGTATTATTACTACTGTAGGATATTGATGGAAACCCCTGAAGAGAGTTAAATGTGAAAACTACCATGTGTTCGAATACTGAGTATAATGGAACAATCAACAAAGGTGAAGATTGGATCAATTAATCTAAGTTGCACCTATATTAAATATTTAATTCTAAATTGTCTTGTTTGAAATGGATTCGATCTTGGATTAAAATTAAATCATATCAGTCATAGCATCCTATATGAAGTCCCTAAATCCGATTATAGTTAGATGCGACAACCATGATTTCCTTTAGGGAATCCGGTCTGTTACAATACATTGAACCAAATAAGTCAGCAAATGTTTATTGTATTGACTGTGCAAAAATTAAAGTGTAATGTCTACATTTTAATTCAGATTTCAAAGATTACTTCATTCTTAGATAATTGCTCACCACTAAATACAATTTAATAGTAACTAAACTTCTACATACATTTTTTCTCATTATTTGTTACTCTTTATTTATTTATTATCTATTTAATAACATATATATTTAATCTCTTTAAAAGTTACTTAATAAAAAGTTTTTTGTACATTGAAATAAATAATGGGCATACACTTTTACCCCATTTAGCAAAGACAATTGGTCCCCCAAAACTCATTATTATTTTCAAAGAAACTTTATTAGTGAACAAAAAAATTGGTTACAAACAGTGATGTTCAGATGAGGACATGTGTAAGCAGGAGCTTCTTATTTTGGAACTAGAACTGTCAGTGTTAATGCCCTTGTAAAATACAGATGAAGAGAAAAAACTTCTATGGTACTGCAGAGATAGCGTGGGAGAATAGGGAACTTTATTCACTGGGAATCTTAAAAAGTTTCCATGTATTCTTATAGCTAAACTTAGAAAAGAGAATTTTGTCTTTACTTTGGATTTTTCTGAGGGTTCTAAAGAAAATTGTAAGGGGGTTTGGTTGTGGGATGTTGAATATCATTTTGCACCAGGTGATCCATATGGAATATGTAATAAATGTCAAAATTCTTATGATGGGAAAATCTCTCTCCTTAATGCAATCTTTAATGGAGAGGATTTTATAATAATCAATTTCTGAATTTTGGGCTATGATATGCTTCACTGGTCCGAAGCCTGTGCAGGTTAATATAATGTGCTCAAAGGTCTTATCCTGTCTGTGGCAGATTGGGCAGGAAGGATCTATGTTGTTCAGGAATCTTTTCTGATGTAAGAACCAGTTTGTGGGCATAGCATCAAGATTCACTTTAATTAAATAGTCCAGGAATTTGGACTCCAATAGTAAAAACTTAAATAATGTTTTCATTTGGAAGGGTTGGGTTAATAAGTGAATGTGCAGTCCATATTGTTATTGAATTTGTAGAGGTAGGTAAAAATATTGCATAAATAACAAGTAGTAATAATGGAGGAAAATTTGTTTTTTTAGTTATCACAGATGTTTATACAAATTTCATATATATATATATAATTTCATTTTCTATATTTAACGTTGTTTTGATTAGTTATAACAATTATGCTCATCTAAAGCTAAGCAGTTCACATCTTTAAAAAAATTTATCTATAAACTTTTGCCGGGCCGCGAAACCTTATCCTTATTTTTACCGGGCCACAGGTGTGAAAAGGTTGAAGACCACTGGTATATATAATAATTAAAAAACTCCCTTAATGTATATTATATGCTTGTGCAAACAGTGCTATGTGTATTATGCAAGTATGCATTTAAAATATGTATGTATGTGTGTATGTAATGTATGTATGTATGTATGTAATGTATGCATGTATGTATGTATGCATTATGCATGCATGCATGCATGTATGCATGCATGTATGTATGCATGTATGCATGATGTGTGCATGTATGCATGCATGTATGCATGCATACATGTAAGCATGTATGTATGTATGCATGCATGCATGTATGTATGTGTGTATGCATGTGTGTATGTGTTTATGTGTGTGTGTAGGTAGGTAGGTATGTATGTATGTATTGTACCGGTCAGAATTGTATGTTCATCTAACAAGAATTAGGATCTAAGCCAAAGTACCTAGAGTTCAATCATATACGAGATACACAGGTCAGGGATACTCATGAACTCCGCACTATTGCCCACCCCCCAAATCTATCACATTACAAACAACATTTCTGATGATAGCAACCTACTTTCCAATTATCTCCGGCCCAGAGGGTTCAGCAGAGACACAAGAGATTTAAGCTTAACTAAATGATAATGCAAAGTAATAAGAGATGTGTATGCATGAACCAATAAAATCTCCAAAAGATAGGTTATTAAATATAAATTTATTTAACATGAAATTAATATTAGAAATCGATTTATATGTGAACAGCTAGATATAGAGATTTACAATGACTTAAAACCTTGATTATACAAAGAATACCTGATCTAGGTTTCAGTTATGGTCACCTATGCATTCCATACTAACCTTAATGGCATAACTGGGTTTGATGGATATGCATTACTAAACATACGTGGTAAGAAATTTATTATATGAACCGATGCGGCTTAATATGCTAATATGATTTAACGGGTTTTTATTATTCACGCTATAACATTCTTCAATTATTACATTTTAAACAATAAATGATCTAGCGAGCTTGGATTACATCTGGATTTTATTAAGAGTTACATTAACCATAAATCAGTTATTTTGGGACATTACGAGATGATTCATCATTTATTATTTATGAAGAGAATGAGGAAAAACATAATTATTTTAACATGGTCATATGACTTGGCATTCATAGTTTTATTAATAATCAATGATTAACGTGTTTAATAGCGGTTAACGAAGGGTGGATAACACTAATAGGCGATAACATATAAAAGGGCAAATTTAATCTATTTTACAACAAGAACTTTGGGAAGGCTTAGGAGAATCACATCATTACGGCTTACAGACATTTAAAATATATGGAGTACGAACGATAACATGTGAACTGAATGATAACGCTTGAGAGAACGAGAAGCTTCATCAACTTGACAACGAAGAATATAGGCTTATCCACACTTGTGACGGATAGCATCCGAAGTGGTTGGCAAGATACCATGGTTCTGATTTGTCGAATGTTAACCCATAGCAGCGCTTACCGAACCAACACAATCTGTGGGAGTCGGGACCTCCACACTCTGCCGAGAATTGTGCTATATGGATTCCAAGAATGAGAAAGAGTATGATAAAGCAACTTTTGATTTGTGAACGTTATCATCGGGACACATGGCGAAGGCTTTCAGGTTTGTCTTAACCCTGATTTATATGGCCTTAAATGGTAATCAAGCCTAGCGTAATGAAATAATTATATCCAAGTGATCCCAAAAAGGGGGCATACAATTTACTTAAAGAACTTATTTGATATATTAATAATAGAATATATAAAACAAAATTAAGAATCCCTTCACTAAACGCATGTTAATCCGTCCGAGAAATAAGTTTCTTAAATCAGCGTTAGATGGTGGGCTACTTATCAAATGAATCATCATTTAGAAATGCATATTCTGAACTAAATTTATTTATTACTCAATTTCTATAATACTAATCAATAGTGTGAAATAATAGTACATAATATATTTAAATCTTGTCAAATGGCATAATATCAATTAATAAAACACAATTTAGAAGTACTTCTCAATCGGGCGAATTTTATAGCATGGTAAGAAGACTTATGTTTACGGTTAAATATTCCTTAATTGTGGAATAGCAAAAATACAATAGGATTGATTCGCCAGATTGAGTTATTAGCATATTAAATTTGGTATGATTTGCACAATATTAAGTAACGAAAAACTGCTGCATTTAAAATAAAAATACAATAAGAGTGAAAACCTAGTATTCAAGTTTAGAGAGTAAAATACAATTTAAATATAAAAGCAATAAGAAGTCAAAAAGAGGTCATTATTTAAGCATTTAATTGGTGTAGCATTACCAATGGGAAAAACAAGCAATTACATTTTTACACTACAAAGAGTACAAAACTAGAAATGTTTAATAAGACATACATTAGGTGGTTGGAATTAATCTTATCGAAGGTTGAAATTTACGTTTTATAGTTAAAAGGATTATTAAGATGAAAGCATTAGAGTTCAGTTTTGCGGCAGGGGATTACCTTTCTTTCCGATGACTTTACAGCCATGTGCACATGTGTTGGTTCCATGTTTGATGAAATCTAGTTAATTTAGCAGTATTTTGATGAAATTATCATTTCAGTCTGTTCTTTATGTAGCATACAATTCATTCTGGCAGTATTTTGGATATGATGGCTTACGAGTATTTTGACATTGGATGGATCTTGGAAGGACCGGGGAAGCAAATCTAAATACTACTCACTCGTCATTTTGCAGTTCTGAGTGACGTAACTTCCCCCAGCAACAGAGTTAGAAATTAATATGTAGAGCTCCTTTTTAGTTAGGAAATGTGGTGGTATTTATACTCGTTTGTTACTGCCTTTGGGTAATCCCCAGATGTGTTAATGGTTACAATGATACAGCAAATTTTGAAATACAAACAAGATCAAGTTTGAGAGAGTTGGTCTTAATCTATTTTAGGATGAAAATAGACCTGCGGAATAAATGTTAAGTAACGTGAAATTTAAATAAATCTGTATCAGAATGAAAACAGATTCCTTCGGAATTTAAAATATGGTAAGTCTTTTATTTAATACACTTGCATTACACTCTCGAACTTTCTCTCTATTAGAATATATATGAATAAAAATATACATAGTATAACGCTTTTAATTATTAAGTTTTATCTGTTACACACACATACGCATGATTGTTTACCATAATAGAAATATATAATTTATATGCATATTAACTTTAGATGAGTAGGAGTTTACAGAGACATAAACAATTACACGCATTGGTATACCTTCACTCCCTAGTGGTTTATAATTAAATGATTGGGTTTGAACCCACGTTTGCAGGTCTCAAACATCACCAGAAAGTGAAGCCAAATGTGTGCAACAGATTTGAGTGCTTCAGTATGTATGTATGTATGGATGGATGGATGGATGTATGTACGTATGTATGTATGTATGGATGTATGTATGTATGTATGTATGGATGGATGGATGGATGGATGGATGCATGGATGGATGGATGGATGGATGCATGGATGCATGTATGCATGTATGCATGTATGTATGCATGTATGCATGTATGCATGTATGTATGTATGCATGCATGTATGCATGTATGTATGTATGCATGTGTGCATGTATGTATGTATGTATGTATGTGTGTATGCATGAATGTGTGTATGTGTGTATGCGTGTATGTGTGTGTATGCATGAATGTGTGTATGTGTGTATGTGTGTATGTGTGTATGCGTGTATGTCTGTATGCGTGTATGCATGTATGTGTGTATGCGTGTATGTGTGTATGCATGTATGCGTGTATGTGTGTATGCGTGTATGCGTGTATGTGTGTATGCGTGTATGTGTGTATGCGTGTGTGTATGTGTGTATGTATGTATGTATGTATGTATGCATGCATGCATGTGCATACATACATACATATGCACACATATGCATGCATGCATGTATGCATGGATGCATGTATGATAATGTAACTGAAATCTATGTAAAAAATATTTAAAGTTGTTCTTTCTGCTGATCTATTTATTCATCAGTCATAATTATCTAATTTTCTGAATTATAGATTGCTTATTCTAAAATCCGTTTATGTCTTCTAAATCCTTTGATAATATTGAATTTTTTTTGGAGGAGTGCTCCAGATGATGGCTGAGGATCTAGAGAAAAAGTTTAGAAGGTGTGGTTGTCATGCTTCTTGAATTTTTAATATGGATTGCCATGATTTCATGATTTTGATACATCTATAATGGTTTGAGCACATTGTTCTATCTTGTCTTTGTTTTTAAAACTAGTGATGACAGTAAATGTGTATAAACCCATAGAAGAACATACATAATGATTTCCTTCTCTTTCTAATTGACTTAAGGCATCCATTTCTGTTTCCAAGCCCAGAGATTTTCTTGATTTCTTTTGTAGTCATATCAGTTTCAGCCATAATTCTAATTGAAAATGTAAACAAATTTCTAGAAAAAAATGTGACTTTTACCTGTCTAAAAGTACAGCAAAATGAATAAGAAAATGTAAGTAAACTAGCAGTTAACAATTTTTTGTGTTCTTTCATGTGACTGTTTTTCATTGCACAGAAAAAATTCATACCAAAGTTTTATTTTTTTCAAATTTGTGTTACTATATTATATTAATTACATAAAATTATTTAGGATTTTAAAAAAATGTTTATTAATAACTTATATAATTGATCATATCATTAGTATAAGAGTAGCAAAATTAGCATACTGTACATTGTGAAAACTACTTCAAAAATATATATATTCTACCATTTTAAAAAAGAAAAAAAAGTATCAAATGCATTCTGTGTTTACATATTGTAATCAATATTTAAGGCTTTTTTTACAATATGTACTATGCAGATCTAAATAAAGATCACTTTATACAATATACAAATACCTACACTAGTTATCAATTTTTTTTTGACATGAGATGACACATTTTATTGAATGTGGTAGACATGTTCTTTAAATTGGCTTAAAATATTTTCAATTAGTGCAATCAAACTATTTAAATAAACATTAAAGGTATGAATTTTTTTAGTTAATTTGCATTTTTTAAAAATCAAAAATACATTTATGTCAAGTGTTCATGGTCCAGAGGTCAGCACAGCAACCTTACAAGCAGTTGTCTCGGGTTAGCAGGTTCGCTTCCTGGCCGATGCCATGACACATGAAAAAAAAACATTTATATAACAATTTTATGCTGAATAAAATTTTTATTTTCATTTCAGTTCTACATTTTTATACATGTGCAATAATGTTACAAATTGTTTTAAAATCGAGCGAATAGATAGTGTTATTGTTAATTTAGATTTAGCAATTTTTGAATACTAAGTTCATTATTTGAAAATATTATTTTTTTCAAAATAAACAATTACAAAAACTAAATTGCAATATGATTATTATTATTTTTGCCGCAAGAAAAGTATTGTTAGTAAAAATTTTAATCCATAAATGTGAGTAAATAGAATGTACCGGTTTTAAACTAATATATACATTTTAAAACTTAATATAGTATTAATGTATTTTGGTTGTTGTATGTCATTAAAATATGATTTTGATTATTTATTATACTGAATGAAACACTTTTATGGTGGAGTTTGTAATCATTAATGATGAATATCTTTATTTTGGATATATTATTAATGAAGAAACGATTGTCATGCAAAGAAGCTGGATGAAATAAAATAAAATATTGTACTGGACATTCATTGTGTTTTAAGTTTATAATCAAACTATTATATACAACATTAATATTCAAATATTTATTTCATTTTAGCATTAAGCACTGGAATTATAGCACTAATATTATGCACTGTATTATGTATTTGCATAAACTCAATGGTGTACAGTTTCAGTATGAACGTCACTATTTTGCTTTTGGATGACAGTGTTAATAATTATCCTAATAATATCATTCTTGCTAAATGGCCACCAATTTTTTTAACTTGTATATCACAATAAAGGGTATAAATTGATGATGATCACACTGTGAATTTTTACATAAAGGATATGTCCTAGCAAGGTATAGGTGTATTGCTCTATAGATATAGAAATTTTGTTACTATTGAATTGGGAAAAGATGTGACTTTTAATGTAATATAGTTAATGAAGAGACAAAAGCATTAAATCATGACCTAATGTGCTCATATTCCAATTTACTTTTTAAATACAGCTTGAAAAATGAGTTTGGTAAATCTGATTTTTTATATCAAATTATTTTTTCTCTCCATGAAGAATATATTGCTTTATATTAGGGCTTATTGAAACGTATGTTGAGTAGAAATGGGTTTAAATTAAATTTAAAGACATATAATAACGCTAATGATGAAATAGATTTCTAATTAAAATTTCGCAAAAACAGAGTTTATAAATAAATAAACAAAATAATTTAAATGTTAACAATAAATTATGTAATGTTATCATTATTAATTATCTGTAGGTTTATATTCAATGTTTGTATTATTATGTGTAGGTTTATTATGTTATTTTTTTAAAAAAATGATATAATTAAGGAATTAAAGTTAGTGTACAGAGTGTTTTCATAAACAATATATAATTAAAACTTAGAAATAAAATTAAAAAATCTGTATCTTCTGTTGTCTGATTGTTTTTGAAAGATAAGTTGTATTTTCATCAATATATATACCATAATATAAATTAAAATCCTGGTATTTGGCAGCCGTTATCCATCCGATAATAGAAAAAAATAAAAGTGGATGTAATAAAGATCACGGCACATCAGATATAAAGTAAAAAAGGCTTTGCCAGATAATAATCTTAATACACAAAACAATTCTAATTAATATCATCTCCTTTCCACCCTCTGCAAGATCTTTCTACTTTTATTACATATTCTCACTTTTATTTTTAACTAATTTGAATGTCATCTCTTATAATTTGTTTGAAGACAAATATCCATGGATAGTTATTTACGTGTACATAATTGATTTTATATATTTAAATTTAACTAAAGCAAAATAAATCAGCACATTATTAATTCTACCCGATTTTTGTTTATATGTAGATTTCATTCTAGTTCCATATAAATATAATAATTCAAAAATTAGTTTACAAAATGTATTCACCACAATAATGAACAATACAATTTAGCCTAACTAAAAAAAAAAAAAAAAAAAAACTTAAATGAAATAATGGTTAATGTAAACAAAATACTAACAAGGCTATAAATGAAATATAGACTTTACCTTATTATCACCAGAGTTCATTTTATAATATGACTAGCGTTAGTTATATATGACTTCAGCGAATCGATTTTAAGGTTTTTCTTCCAATATAAAGTTATATTTTTCTTCCAGTTTAAATGAGTTTGCTTTTGAAGCGCAGGTAACATTAAAACAATGTAAAATTACTTTAGTAACTTTTTATCTCTCTTACTTTATAATTATGTTGTATTTAAAAATTATTTTGTCATAATATTTCTACTTATTTGAAGTCACAAATTGAATTATTAATTCAGAAATAACCCCCAAGGATAAAAAATCCAGCTTTTATAATAATTTAGATATTAATCACTAACTACAGCGGGGGGGATAGAGTGGTTAACCAAGTATACGTTTAAATTTTATTTATTTTCAATCTGAATCTTTAATATTATTAACTAAGAATTAAAATACATATTTACGATATAATCTGAATAGAAAACTTCATAAATCCTTTTTTAATCATAAAAAAGTGAAGTCAGGTTGATTGTGGGGTATTTCAATCATTAAGAATTATATTCCATGTCGACCTAAATTCACATCACGTTTTTGTGATAAAACCCCCCCATGATTAATAATATATATATGCTGAAATAAATGTGGGTGGCATTTCTCATTGAGTAGTCAGATTGCATTCTTCAGTACTTTCTGTTTCTTGCTCTATTCATAGCTATTTTCTTTTTAAAAATTTAATTTTATATATTCTGCAACCTCTTCCAACATATCTTTTATGTTTTTATGTCTTTAAATACATAACCATATAGTTATTCCTTTTCATAATTTCCTTAAAAATATAATATTTTTTATTTAGCCTTTATTTCATCTACATTTATGTCCTTTGCTTTCACTTTATTTATTTTATGTTCATTGAAATCTGTATCTCTAAAATTTATATTTTTCTATTCTCACTTTTCCTAATCATCTGAATTTACAGTTCTAAACAATATTGTATATAAAAAAACATTTAATATGTGGTTTGTTGAAGGTAATTTCAATGAGTTATAGAGCAATATTTCACAGTTTGTTTAGACATGTTAATAATTGCACTATTTTTTTCATAATCAGTTATTTAATTTAATCCATTGTTTTTAATTGTTAGTATAGTTTTATTCCAAACTTTTTACAAGTTTTATCAATCTTAAAAGTTTACTGAACTCAGCTCTATTATATGCAATCATTGTCATATCATCCAAAAATTAACTCTTATACCCATTATGTTATATTATTATTATCAAACCAACATTCATTAAAAAAAATCATCTAAGCATTGTAACGATCTGGAGAATATCACTTAATGTAATCTGCACTACAGGGCGCCATCTAGGCATTTGAACCTAGAAAAATTTATAAAGTAGGCAGATATGTAAGTAAAAAAAAATTTTTTTTTTTTTTTTAAACATATTTTGGTTCTGGTCGTTAGCCCATGTCACTAGCTCAGTGGAAGAGCAGAGATTTAATAATAATATATCTTATCTACTTATATTTATTTTTTTAAAAAAAAAAGAATAAAATAAGCCACTGCCAGTAATTAACATACAAACATTTATTAACGCACATATATAAGATTTAAAATTATTTTACTATCAGTTTACATTTTAACATTTAACATTATTTTTAACTTTACTTTAGATTTTAATTTACATTTTAATTTCTATTATATTATAAGTTTACATTTTAATTAAGTTCACACAGAGGAGTTTATAAAACTTTGTTTTAAAATGTTGAGTATAGATCGGTTACATAGATTACAACGGTTAAAAACATTTCAAAATAAACATAAATGATCAAAATATAAAATCATTGATACCGACAATTGCAGAGGGAAATTTATAAGTAACCCAATAGTATTCACCATAAGATACTTGCATTGTCACCAATAACTTAAAAGACATCCGAATAAATACATTATAGATACTCACCGTAAGGTATCATTATTTATCGAATGTCTATATATTTTGATCAAATATGAAAACCCAAAACATACTTAACTGATAACTAATCCATGCAAGCATCTATAAACAACTTAAATTTAATGCATTTTTATTTAGGGTCGAGTATGAATAGACTACATAGATTTGCATTTGAAAATAAAATATTCTATCCCTATTTAACCTTAGGCTAAAATTCGCAGTCAAACTGGCATCAATTCATCTGATACCTCGATGTATTCAATGTAATACGGAATACGGCAGCGACACAAAGATTAAGAGAAGACATTGATTCTCATCAGATAGGAATATTACATCTATCTAATGAGAAGAACAATAAAAAAAACTCCATAGAAAGGAACTGCATTCTCCGTCTTATAATTCCTTCCGTAGGCAAATGGGTGAGTGCGGCGTATATATATAAACGATTCTGCCAGTAGCGAATCTCCGACTACATCTACTAAGTACATCAATATATCCAATCCATTGACCCAATTTAACGACACAAATAACCTAAGATTACCCTCCCCTAATATTACTTTACAAATCTATACAGCCATTCACGCCTGACTTAAGTTTAACATTTATATCATTTAACTTAACGGAAAACCGAAATCATAATAAAACTTAAAGAACAAAAAATAAATAAATGGAAATGATTTTACAAAATAAATACATTAAATAAAATTATAACTAATTAATAAATAACATTGGTCAGATAGGATAATATTGCAATCATTTAAATATGGAAAGTTTTAATTTAATGTTCATTATTTATAAAGTTCTTACAGTTTACAACAGTTCATCTTTATCCGTTGCTTGCCATGAACGTGAATTCCCACGCCGTCCTCAAAAGATTGGTATCCATTTAGCCGTTGTTTTATTTATTCATTCGGAGGTTTTTTAGTTTAGTTGGTCCTCAATGTAGAAAACAATAGTTCATTTCTCTTTTCTTTAACAGCTGAAAGAATTGAAAGTGCGCCTGTCTATCCCTTCACCTCCAACTCCATACTAATACATATAGTCACATCGTAATAATAATCTATCAATAATTTTCAAACTTGTCCTTTTATATTAATTTGAAGGATCCAATGGACGTTACGTGATGATGATGATATGGTCCTTTCGCTGAGGTCCAATTCCATTGTTTTTCATTCATTGGCTATTTGTTTCTATTGTTTTCCTATCTAACCGATGTTTTTACATTTAAATGACCAAGGCTAATATACATTTTTAATTAAAACAATCATTTCCATTTCTGATTAATTAATGTGTTTTCCAAGATTAAAGATATATTTTTATCTCTAAATCTTTTTAGGTTTTTGTTTTTAAAATACCTTTCTATTTTTAATAGTTTTATTTTAATAATTTTTTTTTTTATCTGTGCGATTTATATATACGAGTTTAAGATGATATTTAATTTCAATTTTTAATTCTTAAAGAAAATTTTTAAATGCGAACTTTTTATTTTTCTTTCATGATTAATAATAAAAAACAATGTAACGTACTTACGGCACATATTAAATAGAGATAGATAACATCTCTGCTTTAAATTTCTTCTTAGATTTGTTACTTCACTTACAAAAACAATAGCGTATTTATCTTTTGTTCAAAATATAGTTTTCACAATATTTCTTTTCTTTCTATACACACTTTTCTTTTTCAATATATTTAATCAAAGCAACTAGTTTACTCCTAAGAACATTTTTAAGATTAGTAAAACAAATATTAACTTATTTCTTTTATCTATGTATCTTTCAATAATGATTTACATTTTTTAAATTGTATTTAGTGTCTGTCTCTGTCTTGTCTAAATTCAAACTGTTTTTTTACATAGAAACATATCTAATATATTCAAACTCCATATCATGGGATATTAAGACAATTGTTTTAAAATACTCATATTTTTTGTTTAAAAATAAAAACACAACCACTGACCGAAAATCTATTTGACCGCTCTTCTGACACATAAATTACATTATAAATATTGTAACTGCTTTATGTCCAAAAGAAAATACAACCATTATATTTGAAGCAATAATAATATTAGCTTTAATTTATTATATTTCAGTGAAAAAATATTTATTATAGCTTATTACAATTATCTCACAAATTCTTATACATTATATCTTTTAATTTAATTTATATGGAATATCATCAGTTCTTTGGAATTTATCAGCATTAATCCTAATTAACAGTTTTGTAACTTCATTTTTTATTATTGCCCATTTTATCATTATCTACATGATTTTTTTTTCAATTAAAAGAAAAAAGCTTACTATATCTATCAACTCTGACTTTTTATTCCTATCTTTTTAATAAATCTTTTTTAAATAATAATCTATCTTTCTACTTTTATTATCTATTTTATTTTTATGACATTACTTTTTCCATTCAAACTGCTTTATTTTATTATAGATTAGCTCAAAATATTATTTTCTTTGTAGTTTCTCTTTACATACATTATTTTTCTATTTTTTTAATTTCGTTTTTCTCCCTTTCAGTATAATATTTTATCTTCTATATCTATTTTTATATTCTGCATAATTTACATTTTCCCGTCACTATTTTCTTGATAAAATTTCATATAGGTTATTAATTTAGGCTTTTTGATGTTTTACTTCTTTTATAACCCACTTTTTTTACTGGGATATTTTTTTAAATTTTCATTGAAAAATTTTCAAAAATTAAATTATTCATTTATATTACTATTTTTTTTTAGCTTATTTTTCAAATCCAAAAACTCTGAAGCATTTTTTTCTTCAATATATATATATATTAATTTATTAGTTGTCAATTTCATTTTTAATTCAGTTTTTTTATTCTTTTAAAACATTTAGTTTACTTCTGTAACTACTGAATTATGATCACAATATATATACCAGTTCTCAGATGCATGCATGCACTTTTAATAGATTTTTAAACGCCTAGTGCAGAGATTCTTAATGCAGTTTAAAACTTGTAAACCATATTATTTCCTCTATAAAAACTTATAAATCTTTTGCATCTTTCATTTCTATGTTTTAGTTTAAATTTTTAACTCAGACTTTCACATGAACCACAACTCTCAGTGCCATTTTATATTGCTGACCCTGATCACACACATGTTGAAAAGATAAATCAAGTGGATTAGCAATATAAGATGGCACTGAGAGTTTTTGGTCATGTGAAAGTCTGAGTTCGAATCCCACATATATTACATATATAAAATGTAGATGTTAAGCCAGTACAATGTAATTGTTTTAAATTTTTAAATAAATTTAATAGGTTTTTTTTTGTGTCACAGAGAATCATTGTGTGAGTAGAGAGATATCTTTGTACAAGTTAAATTCTACCCCTTCGCTTCCAGCCCATGAAATTAAATTTGTAAATTAAACCTAAATGAATTCTATATAATTTTACTTAACAAAGATATTTAAATACAAGTATAGCAGATACTTAAGCTAGATCAAATACCTTTAATTAACAAAAGGTCCAAAAACAGTACAACAATAAAAATGTATAATTATTTACATTATTTACACTTTTACCTTTTTATTTACATATTAAACAATCCAACATTTAAAATTTTTATATTACATTGTTTATTCAATACATTTTTAGAAGTCATCACATGTCTTTGTGTTTTATTTTGTTTAATGTTAAATTGTGCTGTGTAAGTAATAAAAATTAAATACTTGATTTGTTTTACTAAACAACCAATGTCTTAACACTTTCAAATAGTGCAAGCATTTAAAAGAGCTTTAAAATGATGTTATATGATTGTTACATTACATTCAAAATAGTGGCATTAAATGATAATATAAATATAATGAAATTTGTTAACAAATAAATAATTTGGCACATATAATCATTTATAAATATTATATATTTCCTTTTTACTAATTCTATTTTTCTTGATTTGAACTGCCCACAACCAAAGACAATAATTTTTAAATATTTGGATTTTATTATGGATCAGTTAAGAGTTTTTAGCTAGTATATAACACACACCATGATTGTCCAAATTCAATGATAAGCAGATTAGTAAAACATGCAAAAAATAATATGACTATTAAAAGCAGAAAATAATTTTGATCCACAATATTCCATATTTTCTGTTCATTATACTAATTTACACACATTGTAGTGAAGTATCTAAAATATGAATAATACATGTTATTAACTATTATGCAACTATTATCCAACATATTTCAGAATTACCAAAATTATTATGAGGCAATCTTTTAAAAATAAGTTTCTTTTAAAATAAATTGTATTATTTTGATATAAATTAGGATATTTAAATAAAATGTATTTCCTTGAAAGGGCTCAATTATTACAATAGTTTTCACAATGATAGAATTACTTCTTCTGAATGCTGAACTCATATGGACTGATCAGTTTAGTACAGTAATAGTAACAGAGTCTATAATATGTAATATATTTCAAGTAATTTTTACATGTCTAAATAAAAAAGTAATCCTCTTACATTTAAATAAAAAAATATTTGTAATCAGAATGTGTTTCTTAACAATGGAATAATTCTGAAATGTAAACATTTTCATTCACATGTAAGTTTTATTAATTATCATGGTAACATGTTCCCTTGACTCTCATGATGAAATACCTATATTTGTGGACAAGCTATACACTACATGAGATGGCATGGATTCACACAGCAGACCAATTCCCATAAGTTACTTTATTGCTATTTTTATATTTATTTTCAATGACATTTTCTATTTCTTCACAAATATATTTTATTCATTACCACTACCTACTTTTGAATACTAATCAGATTTTCTAAAAATGTTTTTTATTTTACCATTTTTTATTTATTCTTTATTGAAGTTTAATTTATATAATAGTCTTTTGTTTTTAGTTCTAAAATAATATATTTACTATTATGTTTGTTTTTTATTCCAGAAAGTGAAGTTCTAACAGTGTTTTTATTTTTATTTTCAAAGTTAATATAAATCTTATTTGTTTGCACTAAGACATGTCTAAACAAATAATGGAAGCTTTTATTTTTAAATTATCTATTATTTATCATATCTTTTAAAAAACAATCTGTTTTCTTCACAATACATATTTTTTGCATAAGGCTAAACTGAAAAATTTGTTATAAGCTAAAATTTTGAATATTTATTTCTATAATATAAATGTACTGGACAACATACAATGCTATGTAAATAATTAAGAAATATATACTTATTTAAAAAGTATAGAGAGTCTGAATCCAGACATTTTAAATTTTATTATGCATGTACCCATTTATTTTACTGGGTGACTTTAATATGAGTTATCACACTTTTGTGTCAAAGTGGCTACATCAACATGGAATACCTCTAATGAGTGATGAAGATTTACTATCGAAATCCATCTCATTCTACAACCATTATCACACCTCACTTATTGATCTGTGCTTTTATTCACCCATGCTTCATCGCTTAATTAAAATGAACACTTAATCCCTCATCCCTTTCTGATCACTCTAGTCAAATGCTCAAACTCAATCTAAATTCAATGCAAATGCCAACAATTCAACTTCATAAAAGAATAAGAATATTTTTTTCTGCACACACTTATGAAGTTTTGTACTCTGAAACATACATTATGCTATTTAAAAATAGCACTATGCAATCTTTAATCCTGTTCAATGGTACATTTTCTTTATCAAGATTCTGTCATTCAATTTATATTACCCAAACTACATTACCACTCTCAAGACTCCTAACTTTGGCTGATGAGTTACATAAAAGGATTACCATGTTTAAATCTGTACCAGATATCTATGAACATATAAAGAGACTTACACAAATTTATAATGACACCTGCAACACTCTAAAAGAGTACCTTGTGACAAAAAATCTGTCTAACAAATCAACACATATGGACACAAGGGTACATGGGATATCCTTCCACTGTCAGAGTTTCACAAGCACATAAAACCAAGGGTGACACCAAAGCTGGACATAATATGATAGAACCAGTATACAAATGTTTCAAACAAAAGCTGCAATCACATTGTGCTTTCAAACCATCTGAAGATCTCTTTGGCCAACCAGAGTTAGATAAACCTTTCTGTGCTACTGATTTTATGTTGAAACTAACCACAATACCAACTCTTGTTATCCAGGGCAGCATGGAAACCCTAAATTTGTATTCTCACATCTCAGTCAGTTTACCACCACATATCTATGGGATTTAGCAAATTATCTATCACAAAGATTGTTTAACATAAAATTTCTATATCCAATCTCCTTAATTCCATTTGACAAAAACAAGCTTCAAAATCAAATCTATCTATTCTGCACCAATCTCTGTGGGCTCCTTTGTATAAAAGTTCTGGAAAAGATTCTAAAAGATAAAATGAAACCATATCTCATTTTTCTATTATCACCTATGCAACATGCAAAAAAGGCTCATCAACAGGCCAAGTTGCCATCATTTCAAAACCATTGTAAATTCAGGTTGAGAAAAAAATGCTCCAATGGCTGTTCAAATTGACATTGAGGCTGCTTCTGACTTGGTTCCTATTGAAATTTTAATTCAGACAATTTCAGACACCATAATACCTTGTTTTCTCTAATACTTATTAACCAATCTAATCCTTAGTCATGAGATCCATATTGCAATTAATGGTAGAACATCACATTTATTTTCTCCTCACCAATCCATACCTCAAGGATTTCCACTCAGTTTTTTATTATTCACGATCTACATTAATCCTCTCATAAACAAAATACAACAAATATTACAAGGAATTCAAATTCTGCACATGTATTGCATGCATGGATGACTTTACTGTTTTTCTTACTTCTAATAAACAACTACCTACTCTGGAAAAAATACTTAATAAATACACCTTCAAATATAATTTCAAAATCAACATTAATAAAACATCAGCTTAAATTTTTTACACTGTACAGGCACACACACAAATTTATCATGACACACACACAAATTTATCATGGTAAACCAACTAATTTCCTCAGATTTTATTTTTACCAGGGCTTTGATGCAAAATGCATAACCAACTCTCTCTCCAAAACCTACTTCTTATTATATGCAAAAATATACATTTTCAATCAGCTTATAACAACAAAAATACCTATTACTCATCAATCATAAACTTCACTATATCTTTTATTTCATCCATTTACTCAGTCTGTAGCAAGTTACTATAGTGCAGAAAATAGTCTCCAACTCTGTTAAAATGACTTAGTCTCCCACCAACCAGAAATGGATTAGGTCTTCACATCATTCAAATTTTTCATACACAAAAAAGTATTAATCTCCTGGCTGCACTGATAAGAAGTTTTCTAGCTCTCAAATGCATCCTTCAAATAATACTCACAGACTAACCACCATCTTCACATGAATATATGTCTTTGTTTGTAAACCAACTACAAAGTCTTTATGATTAGGTGTTTTATTTTGAGAGTTGGTAGATACACCTATTGGAGCATTTATAATATGTTCCCCCCAGACCTAACTACTAATCCACAATCATCAATGTTAAATATGAACAACAGTTAGTTGATCTAGTGATTCAAAAATGGTCATTGGAACCAAACCTTTTGACTTTCTCTTAACGCTCAATTTTCATGCACTACCTACCTCTTATTTCCTTAAATACTGAAGTTTTTACACCAAAATTGATGCTTTTTGTTCTTTGTGCCACAGGAAAGAAGAAATGCAACAGCACCTATCCCACACTGCCCAGCCCTGTCAAATACCTGAGAGATTATGATTAACATGTATAGATAAAGTAACATCACATTTGATAACCTAATAGAAATGCTCAGCAAAGGTTCAATACAGGCAACCATGAGGCACCTTTTTGTTTATATATTTTGTGGTGCTCCAAATGTACTTTCTACTTTGGAAATAACACCGGAAGGCAGCCACATTCTAACTGAAGGCCAGAGATGGCAAAATTGTGCAACCATATATTTTTGCTGCTATATTGTCACTATTAAAAACCCAAGTGAGATCATAACCTCAAACAACCAAATGACTTTTGCTATAACACGAACAATTTTTTTGTCACATACCTCATTTTCAATAATCTTTTAAACACCACATCTGTGTATTGAATAGTCCAAAGGATATATTTAAATCAATTAAAAAGTATTTTAAACTGATGAAATAAACCCTTAGACAATGAAAATAGAACCATAGGCAAACACAGTTTACAAGTTTACATTTATCAGACACGTGCCTAACAATTTATTTGAACTGAACCAATAATATTCATATGTTTGTTCTGAAGCCATGTAGTTTTCAACCATGTATATTTTAACAATATAATTCTTCATGAACAATAAAGTTTGATTTGAAACATAATTTTTTTTTATGAATTATGAATAATAATTTGAAGAAGTATTAAATAATGGAATATAATATTGCACAAATGTTGAATTATAATATTTATTATAAATTGATGAGATAATTCTTTTTAAAAAAAAACTAATATATATATATATACAAATATTAAAAAAAAAAACTAATTTCTGCAGTACACTTTTAAAAATTCTATTATTTGAATTGTTATTTAGAATACAACTGCAAAAGAGGATGATAAATTTGCACAGTACATATATTTTATCATGCTAAACTATTAATTCATTAATTAAAATAGTCTTAAACTTACATCTATTATAAATATTTTTAAAATACATCTATTTTATTAGTGTAAATGATATGAGTTCATATTTAAAATCTCATTAGGTATCACATTAAAAAAAAATTAGGTAAGGTGTCTGCAATTGCAAGTCTTATTTTACTAATTTTACTTTAATTATAGATTATAAATTGTTTTGTATTGAAACATATATGAACTACAAAAAGCAAAGTCGGATTCAAACTCAGGTAGTTCAAACTGAATTCAAACCCAACTCACGAGCTCAGATCAAATCAATGGATGACATATATCGACGGTACATGACTATGCAGCCAAGGAACTAGCTCAACGGATGATGATGATTAATGAGACTTCTGATCTAACTCTAATAAAGTATAATAAAATAACTAACAATCTTTATAAGTCAACTCATATATATATATATCAGGTTGCCAATACAGACAGTGAGCATTAATATTAAAATAATTTGAATAAGAAAGAAAGTTTAAAAAAACCCAAATGTGTTAATAAAATGTTTAATAATAATTATAATTTTGTTCAACTTTTAGATTGTGATTATATAGATTACCTCTAGTCTTTAAACAGAATTTATATTTACAACAAGAATGGCAGTCCTTATTATATGCCAATACTATTACGCAATATTATATGATAAATATATGTCTATGATCCCCGACAAGAAAATAAAGGTAGATAAAGGTATTTGGCTATGACTGAAATTATTATTCTGATTCTAAAGGAAAGAATGTGAGATTTATTTTCACATTCGCAAATCAATTCACAAAGAGCAAGATACGTATTTAGGGCATAACTTTAATATTTAATAGAAAACTTATTTAATTATAAATAAACATGAATTTGTTCGACTTTAATAAAATCAATTCATCACGATTTACGAGCATGAGAGCGGGCTTTACTGGAACTGAAAAATAAACGGTACTGACGACTTATGAGCTATAAGAATAAATATGAAAAATAATGGCTTGTCTGTGATTTGAGAAAATAGCAGGGCTGCTTGTATTTGACAAGTCTTCGATGCCCTATATGAAGGATCCATAGAACACAGGAAAACCAGGTCGGGTCGTAGCCTCGAACCTTTGGTGTTCCAAATATAAAACGAGCAAGTGGAGGAAGTGCTTTCTTCCTAGATAATTAAACTAATAGAAATATCACTGAGGACAAGCCTATGAAACAGGAGATGGCTCGCGTCAGCAACGTTCGGAAAATGATGACTTGGTAATCATCGTATTTAAATAATAAAACCCAATTTATATAAAGAGTGCTCTACGTGATGACCTGATCAAGTTAAATTAAAGTCAAACATGCTTTAATCAAAAAGTATTTAATGCAATTAGAAATTATATTAATTATGCCCTAAATCCCATGCCCTTCCTGAATATTACTAGAAAGTATAAAATTTGAATTAGAATATATATTCATTTAACTCCTTTATCGACCTTTTTGCGAAACAATATATTAATGTGAATAAATGAATACTATAAACTCAGTAAAGTGGCCGGGAGCATAGGTTATAAATTGAGCTAATAATTTGTTGTTATTAGCCATTAATAAAATAGCAAAAATTGTATAAATCATTCAACTCGATAATTAATAGAACTGTATCAAAATAGTTCTAGTGGGTAAGAATTACTGTAAAAATAAATATAATATTATTTAACAAGGCAAATGCAACGAAGGAAATTATTATCGAGTTGAAGTTATTATTGGCATATAATAAAAAAAATAAACAACATTAATAAATCACACAATAAATATATATAATACAATAAATGAACCGCCATCGTAAGAAAAGAGAAAGTTAAATATTAAATTTAAAGACTAGAGATTAAGATAGAGAATTACTACATAATTTAAAATAACATTAACAAAAAGACAATTTTACAGTAGATAGCTTAAAGATGTTTTAACTTAAAGTTCAGAACTGGCCAGGTTCAAACGGAAAGATATTACCATTTCTTCATGGTTGACTTCTGCGTTTCCACAGGGCAGAGTCCAGTTGGATGAAACATATGCGCGCATTTTGAAAATTATGTGAATAGCATTTTGATAGATTTCTCTAAGGTTTTGGCAGCTTACGATTGGTATATGAATTTTTATATTGCAGCCACATTGAAGATTTTCAGGGGGCTTAAGGAACCGTAGTCAGACTCTTGAAGTTAAGCCCCCCCCACCATGGTAGAAACACTATTTTACTTCATAATTTAACTGGGCGACTTCTCTAATGAAATATATATAGCTTCTCTTAATGATGAATAATAGCTGCTTGGAAACTTTTCCTGGGCTCTTTATACTGTATCTGATGCCTTTAGGCTAAATCAATCTTACAAAAAATTTACTAGTTGTTGTTAGATACATTCCTTTGATAAGGCTTTCAAACTCATTAACTTGAATTCATTTTCTAATTAGAAAATGAATTTTTAATATCAGAAAATGATTTTAATTAGGACCGTCCTAACATTTTAAAGACTTATCTATTTCTAATTAATAAAAACTTTAACCATTGTTTTGGAAAGAGAAAATCTGAAAGCTTATCGAAAGAATGTAGCTTTTAATCACTAAAAATTTAACATATTATTTAAAAGTAAAATAAACATTCCCGACGCAATGAAACTTTCGAACAATTATATATATTTAAACATTTATAAATATATATACACGCACAATCCACGCAGTTATAATATATATAAATTCATGAATAATTCTAACATGAATTTATTAATAGAAATGATTAGTTTAAATCTCAAATGAATTAATTTTAACACACATTTATAATAGTTTTTCTTTAAGGAAACTAGCGTGGACTGAACGCATAAAGCCCCATTGCATCGGAAATTCAAAGTTAGTACAAGGGTTTGAAGTTGGCTACATGTGAAAGATCATGAAGCTAGGATCGAACTTAGATCCGACTGCTTCATTTTTTTCCACTTCAAAAAAAAAAACAATGAAAAAAAATGTTTTTACTTATATTTGATACATTTATAAGTTTACTTGATTAATTGGTAGACTATACAAGTAATTAGTAACATACAAATATTGATATATTTTAACAAGGATACTAGTAATTCTCTATGTTGGATCCATTTGGTTTTTATTATTTATTTAGGCAACTCACTCTCTGCTGTACTGACAATCATATTTGCTGACAAATTTATTTATATGGGCGCCAGTCAGCAATATGAGATTAATAGGACATGTGAAATAACCCATTGATCACCCAAACCATATATGATTGACATAATTTAGGATAGAACAATTTAATTGATGAATATTTATTATTTTAAAACTGACAACGTTTTAAACATAGTTCAACTATTTCATTTCAAATAAGCATGAGGCTTTCACACACAAAAAAAATGTCAAAATTAATATTACACAAGAACTTTTATTTGATATCATTTTTAATCTTGCTAGCATAAGAGTGTGTAAACCATTGAAGCATTTTGCCAACTGCATCTGGCTGCTTGGTGTTACACAAAAGGTCTTCACCTACTTTGAGGTTACTCTAGAAATTATTGTCATTTAAGCATATTGTCACACTGCATCGGACTGCTTGACATATAATTCCCAGTCAGAAGGTCTTCACCTGCTTTGAGGTTACTCTAGAAATTGCTGTCATTAAAGCGTATTGTCCACTACATCGGACCGCTTGACATGCAATTCCCAGTTTGGAGGTCTTCACCTGCTTTGAGGCTACTAAGAATACGGAGTGAACATTTAATATATGTGCTAGCAAGCAATACTTGAAATTAAACTTTGAACATGATATCGATACTGGATATTTTTACATATATACTAAGATGAATACTAATTAATTTTGACACGGAAACACATTTCACCTAATTTTACCCCTTGCTTCACTCTTACTACTTTCTAACAATAATTATTTTTTTCTTTCTGTCACGAACGCGTATAAACAAACGTATAATATATATACTGGTATACACATAATTTATATATATATTAACTATCTTATTACTTTTCTTTTCCTTTTAAATAATTATTTTGACTAACAAATCTATTACGGAGTTTAACAAACAAATTCTATTACTGACTGAGCATTTAAGTAATCTTTAAAAACATTTAAGTATAAGAAATTAAACGAAACTGACACTTTAATTCATAAAATCATTTCAGTTATGAGTTATAAATCGCATATAACTTTTTTTCTCAAGTATATATAACGTTCTACAGCATATAATCACTCTCTACTGGGTGTAGAATTTAATTAATCGAGGCCTCAATGATTTGGGTGGCTAAAACATAAATACTGACTACAGGGTGTGGGGTTTATTAAATCGAAGCCACAACGGTTGGGCAGCCAAAAACATAACCATGTACCGGTCAAAAAGAAGCCAACACATCAACAAACCCAAACTCAAAGTCGGATTCAAACTCAGGCGAACCAAACTGAATTCAAACCCAACTCACGAGCTCAGATCAAATCAATGGATGACATATATCGACGGTACATGACTATGCGCCAAGGAACTAGCTCAACGGATGATGATGATTAATGAGACTCCTGATCTAACTCTAATAAAGTATAATAAAATAACTAACAATCTTTATAAGTCAACTCATATATATATGTTCGGGTTGCCAATACAGACAGTGAGCATTAATATTAAAATAATTTGAATAAGAAAGAAAGTTTAAAAAAAAAACCCAAATGTGTTAATAAAATGTTTAATAATAATTATAATTTTGTTCAACTTTTAGATTGTGATTATATAGATTACCTCTAGTCTTTAAACAGAATTTATATTTACAACAAGAATGGCAGTCCTTATTATATGCCAATACTATTACGCAATATTATATGATAAATATATGTCTATGCCCCCGACAAGAAAATAAAGGTAGATAAAGGTATTTGGCTATGACTGAAATTATTATTCTGATTCTAAAGGAAAGAATGTGAGATTTATTTTCACATTCGCAAATCAATTCACAAAGAGCAAGATACGTATTTAGGGCATAACTTTAATATTTAATAGAAAACTTATTTAATTATAAATAAACATGAATTTGTTCGACTTTAATAAAATCAATTCATCACGATTTACGAGCATGAGAGCGGGCTTTACTGGAACTGAGAAATAAACGGTACTGACGACTTATGAGCTATAAGAATAAATGTGAAAAATAATGGCTTGTCTATGATTTGAGAAAATAGCAGGGCTGCTTGTATTTGACAAGTCTTCAATGCCCTATATGAAGGATCCATAGAACACAGGGAAAACCAGGTCGGGTCGTAGCCTCGAACCTTTGGTGTTCCAAATATAAAACGAGCAAGTGGAGGAAGTGCTTTCTTCCTAGATAATTAAACTAATAGAAATATCACTGAGGACAAGCCTATGAAACAGGAGATGGCTCGCGTCAGCAACGTTCGGAAAATGATGACTTGGTAATCATCGTATTTAAATAATAAAACCCAATTTATATAAAGAGTGCTCTACGTGATGACCTGATCAAGTTAAATTAAAATCAAACGTGCTTTAATCAAAAAGTATTTAATGCAATTAGAAATTATGTTAATTATGCCCTAAATCCCATGCCCTTCCTGAATATTACTAGAAAGTATAGAATTTGAATTAGAATATATATATTCATTTAATTCCTTTATCAACCTTTTTGTGAAACAATAAATTAATGTGAATAAATAACTATTATAAATTCAGTAAAGTGGCCGGGAGCATAGGTTAAAAATTGAGCTAATAATTTGTTGTTATTAGCCATTAATAAAATAGCAAAAATTGTACAAATCATTCAACTCGATAATTAATAGAACTGTATCAAAATAGTTCTAGTGGGTAAGAATTACTGTAAAAATAAATATAATATTATTTAACAAGGCAAATGCAACGAAGGAAATTATTATCGAGTTGAAGTTATTATTGGCATATAATAAAAAATAAACAACATTAATAAATCACACAATAAATATATATAAATAATAAATGAACCGCCATCGTAAGAAAAGAGAAAGTTAAATATTAAATTTAAAGACTAGAGATTAAGATAGAGAATTACTACATAATTTAAAAATAACATTAACAAAAAGACAATTTTACAGTAGATAGCTTAAAGATGTTTTAACTTAAAGTTCAGAACTGGCCAGGTTCAAAAGGAAAGATATTACCATTTCTTCATGGTTGACTTCTGCATTTCCACAGGGCAGAGTCCAGTTGGATGAAACATATGCGCGCATTTTGAAAATTATGTGAATAGCATTTTGATAGATTTCTCTAAGGTTTCGGCAGCTTACGATTGGTATATGAATTTTTATATTGCAGCCACATTGAAGATTTTCAGGGGGCTTAAGGAACCGTAGTCAGACTCTTGAAGTTAACCCCCCACCATGGTAGAAACACTATTTTACTTCATAATTTAACTGGGCGACTTCTCTAATGAAATATATATAGCTTCTCTTAATGAGGAATAATAGCTGCTTGGAAACTTTTCCTGTGGAACTCTTTATACTGTATCTGATGCCTTTAGGCTAAATCAGTCTTACAAAAATTTACTAGTTGTTGTTAGATACATTCCTTTGATAAGGCTTTCAAACTCATTAACTTGAATTCATTTTCTAATTAGAAAAATGAATTTTTAATATCAGAAAATGATTTTAATTAGGACCGTCCTAACATTTTAAAGACCTATCTATTTCTAATTAATAAAAACTTTAACCATTGTTTTGGAAAGAGAAAATCTGAAAGCTTATCGAAAGAATGTAGCTATTAATCACTAAAAATTTAACATATTATTTAAAAGTAAAATAAACATTCCCGACGCAATGAAACTTTCGAATAATTATATATATTTAAACATTTATAAATATATATACGCACAATTCACGCAGTTATAATATATATAAATTAATGAATAATTCTAACATGAATTTATTAATAGAAATGATTAGTTTAAATCTCAAATGAATTAATTTTAACACACATTTATAATAGTTTTTCTTTTAAGGAAAACTAGCGTGGACTGAACGTATAAAGCCCTTAATCGGAAATTCAAAGTTAGTACAAGGGT
>JAQFVV010001035.1:0-125977 GCA_028023455.1 Epiperipatus broadwayi | reverse complement strand
TAAATATATTATATATTTTTCTTTTTCTTTATGTAAAGATTGTATAGTTTAATTTAATAATTTTTGCACTGAATTAATATGAAATTTTTATATTTATATTTATTATAATAGTAGATAAAATAAAGTCATACATCATGTGATTTAATTTAATAAGCTTGTAATTATAAAACTAATAAAAGGCCATGCCTAGTTCTAGCAAGCATTATCGATAAATGCTGCAAGAGAAAGTATTTAAAAATGTCTATTTAGAAATTATCCCTATCCTCAGACCTGTTTCAAGCTTCTGGAATTCCTCAGTAGGGTGCTAGAATATTTCAGACACTAGAAACAAAATACCAATTCAAAGACAGCACTTATTTGATAGTTAACTTTTCAGTAGACAATCTGAAATGTTCAGATAAGTATATGACTTCAAATCCAGCTATCTAACTTACATAGCTATATGGGGCTGAGAAATTCTTCAGTCATATCTTATATTAATAGCCTTAAGAATATAACATCACTTAGGACTTAAAAACAAAAACTATAATAGTAGATGAAATAAAGTCATACATCACATAACTTAATTTAATAAACTTGTAATTCGAATTTAGATTTAAACATCCACTTCTTATGGTATAACAAGACATTAAATATCATCTTTATGTTTATGTATTTAGAGCATCAGTATTAGGATTGTAATTACAAAACTAAAGAAAAAGTGTGCAATACTTCTGCCAAGCTTTACTGATAAATTTAGCAAGAAAAACTTCTAGATAGAGATTTTATATGCTTTTTGTTGCTGCATTTATCAATAAAGCTTTTTACATCTACTTCTCCTCCATTAATTATAGATATAATAAACATCTCTATAGTTCCTCTTAATTTAGTGTTATATTTATTATGTTTGTATAGTTTTTAGATGATTTTTAATAAAGGTTATATGATATAGTTACAATGGTGGATATTTGATAGATACATGTAATTTGTTATAATAGTTGATATAATAAAAGCAAGTATTTATAAAAGGTATGTTAACTTTTTTTTTTAGTAATTTGGATTAATGAACTATTTTTAAAAAGAAAACAATGGTTAAATGAAAGTTGTCCTGACAACGGTTTGAAATTGCTGATTAGAATACTCTACATGTTGACTGGCTTATATATATATATATATATATATATATATATATATATATATATATATATATATATATATATATATATATATATATATATATATATATATATATATAAACAACCATTATCAATCCATTGCAGGATGAAAGTCTCTCCAAGTTTAATCCATCTTCTCCGATCTTTAGCTTCTCTTCTCCACGTCACCCCTGCAGACTTTCTTATTTCATCCATCCATCTCACATGTAGTCTCTTTTTGAGTCTTTTACAATCTCTTGAAATCCAGTTTAAAATTTCAATTGTACTTTTATTATCTTTTCTAGAAACATATCTAGGCCAACTCCACTTCAATCTTTTAATTTTTTCGATGAGGTCAGTAATACCTGTTTGTTCTCTTACCCATACATTGCATTTTCGATCCCTTCTTGTTATTCACAACATCCATCTCTCCATACTTCTTTGAGTGGTCTGAAGTCTCTGTATTGCTCTTCTATTAAGTGTCCAAGTCTCACACCCATAAGTAAGAACTGGTAAAACACATTTGTTAAAAACCTTCCTTTTCAAACACAAAGGCATATATATATATAGTATAATCATTTCATCTGATTATAGTCATCTATCATTTAATAACAGGTTAAAATACAGAATGGAGAATAGTGTACTAAGTATATTTATTTTGACAACAGTATGGACAAAGCAAGCAAAGGGACCATTTAAAGCTACTAATATAAATCACATATAATTAGGAAATAACTAACTCATAACACTAATGGGTGAACATGTGTTATATTATATCGTGCATGAATAAATGCAAACATGGGTGTAAATAATAATTATTATTTGTGTTATAAAGTACTGTATATATGTTTAAAGGCTAATTAAAATATTGTAATAGTTAATTTTTAATATTGATCAAGATAATTTAAATTATTACAAAAGGGTAAGGATAATAATAAGTTAATATTTTAATTTTATAAAGCGTAAATTAAATTTGTTAATTTGACACACACACTTATTATTTTAAAAATAAATTGGGTACAGTCTGGATATTTTATAAATTGAAAAAACTCATCTGAAACAAAAAGTAAAAATAGCTATAATTAAAATCTGTAAGGTGGTTTATTCTTTGATGTCGGATTAAAACGTAAAGATTTTAACTATATGTGTTAGAAAATCTTAACAGTGGCTTCTGAATGGATTAAAGCAAAATCCAAGAAATTCCCACCCTCTACAACAATTTGATTAATATACAAAAAAGAGTAAATGGAAAGCAATTAACAGTAAATGTTTAAATGAAATTCAAATATTCAATCAGGATTAACAGGATTTATATTGAAAAACCAGGAAATTATGGAGCTGTAAGGAATAACAATTGAAAAATATTTTTACTAATGATTAAAAAATTGATCAAATTAAAATTAAACTATCTGTTAAAGATATCTTTATGTTCATAATTTTTGATGGTTTAATTTATAAATTTTCTAATAAACTATCTTATTTTTAATTACTTTTGGATATGGAAAATATTTGAATTTAAAATATTTATTCATATTTATATTTTAAAGTGCTTTATAAACAACACATCCGTATTGAAGTTATTATAATTTGAATATATTAAGTGTATATACGATTGGAAATTTGTTACGATAATATATATATATAATACGATAATAAATATATATATATATTGTACCCTCACTTCCCGGAAATATATAATTATAATCACTTGATCTAGCTCAGATAAATAACTATGTTTATCTAAAATGTATCTAAATTAAGAATAACTATATTTTTAAGAATATCAATGATTAAATTAACTTAATTAATAAATAATAATATAGTTCTGGTTTATAAAATAAAATAAATGAATATCTAATCAAATCACGAGACTATGAAGTGAGTTTACAAGTGGCAGAGTGAATACATTAAGACAATCTCCCACTGGATATCACCTTAATGGCATAAGAATACTATCCTTATTCCTATTACTTAAATACCACATTTATAGTACTCCTACGTCTTTAATCAAAACTAATTAAGTAAATTACCTTTAACAAATTAATGTAAATATCTTTCTCAAAAGTAATTTAACTCAAATTATCTCAGGTTCTCTTAAAATAATGATACATTAATTATAACTTTTGTAATCAAGTATGATAAGGAATTTAATATCATTCCTAACTACAATTTAATAATATTAATAATAACAAATAGTAATACTAATCTTTAATCTACAATTCACTCTCCTATCTTTCTATTTATAATGTTATTCTTGTATATCTCATAATAAAATTGTAATATAATTCTCTATTATCCATATGGCATCTTAAATAAATATATTTAGTATGATATTATAATCTTAGAATATGTGGCAATCATTACTAAGATAATTTAATGTAACTCTTTGGTAATAATTCCATGACCATCATAATAATATCATAAGTAAAACTTCTTAAATAAAATATATCAATAAAATATAACTCCTACATAAAATTTTATTTATGATGTGCAAATATTATGTCTTCATTATAATTATCTGTGATTATGTAATTGTGATGTGAAGAAATTGAGTCAACACCAAGACTTATAAAACAATTTAACAATTTTATTAACAAACTTAACAATAAAATTATTTACATTCTAATAGAATTCTATTTATTCCTATTCAGGTACTTCTCCAATACAAATTAAATGACTTAAAATATAAGATACAGAACATTTCTTCAATAAAATATTTCTTATTTTTTAAAATATCATTACATAACTTTTTATTATAGTTATTCGATATTATTAATTTATAGGTTTTAAATAAAAAAATATATAGGTAATACTTTTACTATGAATATATCCTTGTTATTTAGTTTAAAAATTATTTATTATTCTGTATAGTCATTCTGCAATAATATTCATGAGAACAACCTTAATTCATAGCATACCATCAAACTAAGCTACTTACTAATTATTACTTTAAACTTTAAATATCATGTATGGATTAGTGTGTTGTTATAAAATTACTTTTGTAAAACTTATGACTACTTGCATTCATTCAACACTATTCAGTTTATTACCTTTAATCATAAATAAAAATATGCATTATAAGAATGTCTTTTTAAAAAAAATTCTTAATAATTAAATAATATCATTATAATTTTTTTTAAATTATCAACTATTTATTTTATAAAAAAAAATATTATTTTTAATTATAAAAGTTTTATGATTCTTTCACTGATGAAATTATGTTTTTATAATTTTTACACTTATTATAATCTAAGCAACATAACTTATCTTATCCCATTTAACAATTCTCTATTTCCAAACTCATTTATTATTTCCAATTTTAAAACAACCATCTTTTACAATGTAATCCAATAAATTTCAATAATACATAAACTAGTAGGCATATGGGGTAAACCATAACTTCAACTTAACCTTTTATCAACTAACCATCATGGGCACAGTGTACATGAACTGAGGTATAACTTATTTGTTTAATAACCTCTTCTACCAAGTATAATGTCCAGGCTATTCATTCAGCACTATGGCACATTAAGCTTTAACACATAGAAAAATAAACACTGCCATGAATATAAACAAGAATAGGGCTATTCTAGCTATACTTGTATAAACATCAATATAGTATATTCTTCTTCCCATATAAATAAAACCTACATACAATATTATCCTGGTCTTATATAACCTAATACTAAGATATTAGCATTTAAAATTCACCAATTTACATCGCTAAATTCATCCTCTCATTTCTATAACAACAAATAAATTCTTTTTTAGAATAACAGTCTAACTAACTAATAAGACAAGATTATTTCATTCTTTAATAGTTCTCAAACTTTAGCACAAACAATCAGAATCAGTGTCATATCTTTAACACTTTAAATTATTCAACAAAACATCCAATTCAGTTTTAATAGAATCATATACTTATATTTCTTTTATGTTTAAATATCTTTACGATATCATTAAAATTATGCATATTCTTAAATAACTAAACAAATGATAAATTATGTGTAGGTGTGTGTTTTATATACGCATCCATTCGTACAAAATAACAAACACATTTTAAAACTATTAATAATTTGCATTATTACCATAAGTAATTTCTATTGGCAATTACTTAGTGATGTCATCTGGAGTACGATCTAAATAAAGATTTGACTTGCAATTCAAAGTAAATATTAAAGTTTCATGATAATTATTAACATGAGAAAATGATATAAAACTCCCATAATGTCATACATATGAAACACAATCATCACTACTGTTTGATAATCAGTGCTTGCACATATATCTTGATTGTTTATTCTTTAAATGAAACTACTCGTCTTATTTTTAATATTTTTCATTATGAGATCCACCTAAGTGATAATAATCATCTCTAATAAAACAATTTTCAGAAGTATTTTCAAAACAATATTTCTTATATATATATATAAAAGACAATTTAAATCGCAATAATTTAAATTTTAGATATAAAATTCAAAAATTTGTATCAAGTGCAAACATTATTAAATAGAATGAACAAAACTTAAAAGTATTTATTACCGGAATACATTGTTTAATATATATATATATTACCTGAGGGGCTGTTCTCCAACTCAGAAAATGAGATAAGGAGTATTTCATTTTCTGTGGTTGTCGGCATGGGGTCTTCAGTTGGTCTGAAAATTGGTAGAGTCTCTTCTTTTGTGGTTGTGACTTTTGGTAGAGTCTCATCTTTGGTGGTTGTCAGCATAGGATTTCCAGATTGTCTGAATTTTGGTAGAGTCTCATCTTCCCTTGATTGAATTTCTAGTCGTTTTTTATCTGATGGTTTACATGAATCCTGTGATCTGGTAGTTTTTGTTTTGTGGGCCACTTGGGCTGGGTCTGAGGTACTGGAGTCATCAGTTGATTTTTCTTGTGTTCTAGAATTATTATGTCTTGATCTTTTGCAGTTGCATGGTTTGGAGGGTTTAGTAGATGTTTTGGTGGTTCCCTCATCTTCTGATTCAATCATGGTTTCTGATGATGACCGCGATCTAGTGAGCTTTGAGTCCTCTGCCAGTCTGTGGTGGATTGGGGATTTCGTTTATTCCACATTATCACACTTTAAAATATACTAAGTTAAAGATTTTTTTTTTACAATAAAATTTAATTACTAAGTTAGTAAATAATTTAATGTTTTCTGTTTCTACGCTATATTTATACTATGAATAAATATTACTATAATTGTGTTAGTAAAAATTAATTCTAAAACCATATTTACAATAATTTTATTAGAATTTCTTACGATGAAATGTTCTTTTCTTGATAATAAGTTCATTATAGGAAGTATCTTTTCTTCTGGTAAAAAACATTAATACACACTTTTGACGTCAATAATCACGCATGCTCCGGCTCTTAACGTTTTAATATATAATCCAAACCGACAGTTCAAGTTAAATACGGGTAAGTTTACTTTTATTCTATAAGACTTACACTAATATAATTAATATTTTTCTTATCTCCAAAACTTTAAACAGGTATTGTTAGGTAAATATCTAATTTTAAATACTCTTCGTCAAGATAATTTTCCAAATTCTTGTAACTTTTCCACATTTACTGAGGTTTAATATCTTCTGATACAACCAATACTTCTCCCAATATTTTCAAATAACTTAAATTATTTCCCAAATAATTTAAATAAACTTTTGTATGACCCGCATACCTTAATGACTAACTTGTAATATTTTTTAAAATAGAATATAAGTCACATACTCGCAAATGATCTTATATTTTCTAGGAAAAATTCAATTTTAAAATATTTCCAATATTTTTCAGAAAGGAATATCTCCACGTTCTAAAATAATTGTTCGATCATATTTAAAAGTTTTTTATCCTTTAAAAGTATTTTTCCATTGTGTTTTAAATAAATTTTCTTCATAAAATATATTATCTCATTTAACTTTATATCTTTTAATGAAAATGTTATATATATATATTTTTCCCGTGAAGTTCTTTTTATGAAACTTAGTCGTAAATCAATATGACTTATCAACATAGGCAAAATTATATACTTTATACGATAATAATATTTGAATACTTCCGTTAAATTTTTTATATTTAGTGATGACTTCTTCATGTTTAAGTTGATGACAAATTGAACAAAGCAGGTTGGCAAAGTAAGGAATAATTTAATTTTTTAGCAAAACATTTTTATATCCCACGAGCTTATAATAATAGACTACTGTACTTTTACAAAAATTGAATTTAAATAAAATGGATTATTACACTACTAAATACTTTACCGAAATTGTTGAAATACTAACAATGTTATAATAGCACGTCAGTAGAATGAGATAACAGCTCAATAATCGTCTGCCAAAATGTAAACAGCTCTTAAATACTCCAGCTGATTCCAATTTTGATTGGTCCGTTAAACAATCCTGGCCTCAAATTATCCGGGACAACGAACATTGGTTTAATGTTAAAGTTAATAATAATTTACTAAATATTTATTTTTATTATATTATTCAATTCTTACTTTATTTTCACATTTTATTTACACTTACTATAGACCCTAAAATAATTTTTAAAAATCACATTTCAATATTTATTACCATTTCTACCTTTATTTTGAACATAATGTATTTATTTTCAACAAAAAACATAAATCTGATTTTATTTATTATATTCACTTTTAAAATCCAATTTAACATTTATAACAGATAATATTATTCTATTTTCGAACACAGGTGTGCGTCATGTGATTTACAAAACTAAATAAGGTGCTAATAATTTAAAGACTAAAAGAATAATTTAATTTATAAAATGTTACATAATCACTATTATAGCACAATTTTAAAATAATTATTTTACTATTATAAAACCAAAAAATACACTTTTCTCCCACATTATTATTTTTTAATCAAATGATTTTAAAAATATAGCCATTAAATACTATTATTATTACTAAATCTATTCATTTAACTTTAAAGCATTACTTTTAAAATTTACCCTAATTATTATTTATAAGACTTATTAAATCAGTATTTATTATGGCCAATTCTCCCAACCATACAATTTTATAATGATTTTTGGTTAACAGTTTTCTTACAAATACCAACTTAATACTATACATCAATTATTTTACTTGCCTTAACTAAATTATTCAAAGATTATTAACACACAACATACATCATCTCTTACCCAACTTCAAAATTTAAAATTTTTCAATAAACTATTACAAATAATCCATTTTAACCTAAACAAAAGGGTACAATATATATATATATATATTGTGCCCTTTTGTATGGGTCTCCATAAATTGTTGTATCAATCTATTAAAAAAATTTTAAATTTAAGATATATTTAGCTATATGATGTTAATTTTATTTATAACAATCTTTTAAAAAGTGTAATTAAAGTAATCTATGAATATTTGATATGTGAAAATTGTGCTGATGTTTGAGAGAGATGTTTCAATGGGGATGATAATAGTATATGGTTGGGAAAACTGGCCATAATCAATACTGCATTAATAAATTTAATAAATAAATGTTTAAAGCTAAAAGTTTTTAAAAAGACAAGTTAAAATTAAATGCATATATTTATTGTTGATAAAGATTAATATTTAGTAAGTGAATATAAATATTTTAATTATTAGTAGTACATAATAGAAGATTAATATTTGATTTTAATAATATCAAAGTATTATTTAAAAAGTTGTTATAAAATATTATTTATTTTAAAAATATTTATTTTTAAAAAATGAAATTGTTAGTTTATTTTTAGATTATTACAAGCATTTGTAGCTGTGTTGTAAAACAGATGTTAGTTAGACACATACACACATGCTTGTGAGTTTTTTAATAAAGTTGCAAAACTATTTTAAATTCTGTTATAAAATTTATAAATATTATATTGGCTATCACAAAATAAAAAATAAAAATAGTTAATGTGAAACATTAAATCTGATTTTTAAAATACTGCTTAAAAACATAACGAATAAAAATAGACTTAATTTGTTTATAAAAATAATCTTATAAAAGTTAAAAGTGAAATAAAGTAAGAAGGTATATTTTAAAAAAATGTTTAATGGATTTAAATAAATGATAAAGATTGATTTAAGAATTTAATAATGTAATAAAAAATAAATATTAAATAAGTCATTATTTATTTTTAATTCTGTCTTGTTGGTAAAATATGTAAATAAGCTAGCAAGTTGATTGTTTAATTTACCAATCAAGTGGGAGTTTCTTCCGGTATAAAACCAAGGTTCAATTGTTCGGAGGGGAGTGTGATTGTAATTTTTAAAGTAAAGTGTGCTATTAGAGATAGCTAAGTAAAATTATAGATGCTCTCATAATCGTTTTAAAATTATAAGAGAGTAGTTTTTTAAAATAATTTATAAAAGTTTACCGATAAATATGCAGTGTTAATTTAATTATAATTTCCTATTGATCATTTCTATTGAAGCTCAATTTACTATCAAATAGTCATGAAGACATCGTATAAGGATAGAATGTATTGGAGACTTTATACTAAAAATTTAACAAACGCTGGATTAACTAGAAGAGTTACTAGATGCATAAAAGTAATATGTTGGACTTTATATAAATTTAAAAGCTGATTGTAATTAATTTTTATAAAACAGATATTTAAAAGAATGAGAAATACTTCTTTATGAAGAAAGTATTTGTAAATTATAAATCTAAGTATATATCTTGGTAAAGATATGGTAAATAATAATGATTATATAAATACTTGCCTTGTAAAGTCTTTGTGGTTTAAAAGACTAAATTTTGACAGTTTTTTAAAAGGCAAATAAATTGGAAGTTTAATTGGCCAAGAAATACTTATAAGTAAAATTATTATATTATTAAAGTCTGAACGCTGGTCATACAGAAGAATCTAAAATTAATCTTACCTAAATATTCGTTAAGGAATGCGCAAATAAAATATACGTGGATATCCAAGTCAATTTTAGAATAATTAAATAAGAACTTTATAAACTATTAACTAATACTAAAAATAATAACTTTAAAATAATTTTCCTTTAAAGAAATGAATCTGGATTATATAAACTATTTTAATTATTATTTTCTTTTTATGGTGGAACTGACTTTTATTTTTATTTTTTTTAAAAAAAGAACGTTTTCATTTTTTCATAAAAACTTTTAAAACACGTGATGTACCGGAAAAGGAAGTAATGTTTGATGAAATTTGTGCCTAGGAAAAAGAACAATTATGGGTGAAAGAAGACACCGTTGGATTTTATGTAATATGTTTTTTATTTATTAACTAACATAAATATTTAATTAATTATTGATTTATTAAAGATAGGAAAGGTACATTTACATTTTTTTAAAAAAAAAGCTAAATATTAATATAACATTTCATTGCATAAAGTTTATTTTATAATTATACAACACGTAATATTTTAAAGAATAATTGTTGAGTGTAAATGTGAAATTATCTTGTAAAACTGTAATCCTGGAGGACATCGTGTGACGGACTGTACATTAAAGTATCATTTATGGTAAAAATTATATAATAGTAATAATTTGATGTATTTGCTATGTTTTCTTTAGATCAACCAAATGTTATTTGATTGTTGAATGAATGTATAAATATTTAAAGAATATACACACATAATATTAGTAATAGCAGTTTTATTTTAATATGCATACTTTAAATTGATGATGTAAATTTAGTACAACATAATATGAGAACCTAGAAATAATTATATGATTCTTTCATGAATAAATTTTAATGTTTCTGTTACAATATTAGGAATTAGATTTATTATATTAGTATAAGTTATTTATTTTTTTTCTTTTCAAGTTAGTAAGATATATATATATATATATATATATATATATATATATTACTAACTTAAATATATCTATATAAAAATAAAAATAAGATATAGATTTATATATATATATATATATATATATATATAAATCTATATCTTATTTTTATTTTTATTAGATAATTTAAGTTAATTTTATGTAGAAATTTATATTTTGATTGAAGGTTTATCGTATATAGATGATGAGGTATAAGAGAGTTTGGATAATTATTAATTTTTTTTTAAAAATTGGTCATCTGTTTTTTTCTGAAGTTAAATAAGGTTAAAATGACATTTGTAGATAGAAATTTTAGGAAGGAATAAGAATAACAAGTAAAAAAGAGTAATAATTTAAATAGAAAAGAATCATAGAATTTTTTTATTTGATATAATACTTTATAAAAATTTGAAATTATTGAATAATTTTAAATATTATTTTAAAAAAACATATACATATTGCATATTTTGATAAGACATGTAGGATGAAATTACATCGGAATGACATAAATAATTATAATTAATAATTGTTATTATATTACAAAGTTATATCAGTTTATACATTAATTGATTTTTGAGTAATATTGATAGTAATGTAATACATACTAGTACATTATAATATAAATAGTAGTAAGACTTAAGTGAAGTAGCATTTTAATTATTAAAGTATGTTTATTTACATATATGCTATGTAAATGATATTTCACATAAAACCTTTTCTTGTATTAACTGAGGACAAATGATGTTTATTAAAATTTAAAGTCATAAGCTTAATTAAATGTTATTGATAGAACATTTTAAGAAATGTATAAATTATCTATTTATGATTATGGAAATAGTAACAGTGTAAAAATCTTGTATTATTATTTTTTTTATTTTTATTTTTCTTTGGTTTCCACTTTAAATGTAAATAGTGTAAATAAGTTATTTATTAAAGTTGATGTAAATAAATTTGTTTAAGTTGTTTAAAAGTGTGTCAAATTCATTATTTTACACCACAGCATTTGACAACAGATAATTTGAAGAAACATAATATTTGCACAATATGAATTTATTATTATTATTATTTTTTAGAAAGAAACACAATATTTTCTTAATATAATTTATACAAATTGATTGACATTAACATATAATATTACAATGGTCACAAAGTAATTGTAATGCACAATATAAGAGTATAATATTATTTATTGCCACAAATTGTTAAATTATAAGATTTTGGTCTATTTTAAAATTAAGATACTATATGAAAATGAAAGACATATATATGATTTACTTATTTTCTTAATGATTAATAGTATAATCAAATAGATAAGATTTATATATACATTAAAGATTACTATTGTTAGTTATTGTTATTAGAATAAGTTAGGTGTATTTAGGTTTGATATTAAATCCCTTATCATTCCTATCTGCATGAATTATTATTACTTTAAGATAATTAGAAGAACCTGAGATTATTTAATTATATTTCCTTAATAAAAGATTGAGATTTATTTATTTATTATTATTAAAGATAGTTCATTTATAAAAGTCATAAGAGTGCTGTAGAGTTAGTAATGAGATAATAAAGAAGTAATAGTATTCTTATGCTATTGAGACAGTGTCTTGGAAAGACATTGATTCAATGTAAATTCAATTACCAATTGTAACTTCACTTCACAGTCTCATGATTTTAGTAAATACTTATTTAATTAGTACATAATATTGAACTATATTAATTTTGGATAAATTATAATAAATCTAATAAGATATAGTATTATAAAAATATATTAAAGATAGTTATACATATTTTAGCCGAGCATAATGATTTAATTGAGCTAGTCGTATTTTAAGTTATATCATATATCGAGAAGTGAGGGTACAAACGGTAGTTAGGATTTTGGCGCCCAAACGTTGTAGGCTTAGATATTTAGTGAAGGATTAGGATATACATAATTTCAGGGTTGGTATATGTTAGGGGAATAGAGTGATAGGTATAGATTTGTTAGTAAAAATAGTGTATGGGTTAAAATGTATAATTTAGGAATTAATGATTAGTATATTTATTAAATATAAATAGTTTAGTATTTTTATAATAGTAGTTATAATTGATTAGATGTTAATTGTAAAATTAAAATAAAAATCTTATTAGTAAAGTTGTTATATTTTCATGTGGTATCTATAATATGATTATTTAAAAAAAATTAAATACTAGGTTAATTTTAAATTAATAAGCAAATAAATATGTAAATGATGAAAATGTGGCAAATAATTATTTTGTAATATGACCATATCAATTCTTAAGATATTTTAAAATGTATGTTTAGTATTATATATTATGTGCAAATTGTCTGTGGATCATAGGTGTGAAAATTAATGACATGACACAATTTTGTTATTTGAAGTTATATAATTAGTTAATAATAAATAGTGTAGAGTTTTCAAAGATGATGTTTTGTGATTGATTGTAGAAGTGAATTAAGTGGAGATGGAAAGGTTGATAGGGAATTATTATTTTTGAAATATTGATAATAAGTACTGCATACTAATAGAATTGAATTTTAAAAAAATATAGAAATGAATAACTGGGATAAAGATTTAGAAGTTGAGATGTCTAATTTTATTGTTGAGGATAATAATTGTGAGGAGAGAAAAGAAGGGGAGAAATTAGTAGATTTTGAGACAATATTAGAAAATACTCAAAATATGGATAGTGAAATAGAGGAGGAGGAAGAGATAATTTTTAAAACAGTAGAGAAAGAAGTAGTAAAAACTGAGAAAGATATAGAGAACTTCTCAATGTTTGATTTTATGAAGCATTTTGAATTAATGAGTCAAGGTATTATTGATTCAGTGAATAATTCTATTAAGAAAGTAATGAGAGAGGAGAGTAATAAAAATAGTCTTAGATTTGATGCTATTAAAGAAGAAATGAAAGAGGAGAGTCATAAAAATAGTATTAGATTTGATGCTATTAAAGAAGAAATGAAAGATTTTTTAAAAGAAGAAATGAAAGAGGAGAGTAATAAAAATAGTCTTAGATTTGATGCTATTAAGGAAGAAATGAAAAAGGAGAATAATTATATTAAAGAAGAAATGAAAGAGGAGAGTCATAAAAATAGTATAAGATTTGAGTCTTTTAAAGAAGATATGAATATGAAGTTTGATACTCTTAGAGAGTATATAAATAAGAATAATATAAAAGTAGAATCTCTTGAGGAAAATATTAAAGAAGTTAAAGAAGACTTAAGTAAGGATAGAGAAGAAATCAGATCTTGCATAGACAATATAAATAAAAAGATTGATGATAATTCTGAAATTGTAAAGAATTTTAAAAAAGAAGTAGAAGATAAAATTAATAATCTGGATATAAAGTTTAGTAAAAATGAAGTAGTAGTTGAATCTTTCAAGTTAGAAGTAATAAAAATTGATGATAAAAATCAGGAATTGTTGGAAAGAAGATTTTGTGAATTTTCAGAGAGTACGATTAAAAGTTTGAAAGATCAAATAGCAGAATCTATTGATCAATGTAGGATAAATAATAATGATTTAGCTTTAAAAATTGATAGCTACAAATTGAAGGTTGATAGTGAGATTTGTGAGGTTAAAAGCCATGTTAATAATGTTAGTGAAGATATTAAAAGTGTTAGGAGTGCAATAGTTCAGACTAAAGGAGATATAAAGGATGAAATAGAGACGGAACTAATTGAAAAATTTAAGGATCTAGATGTTAAAAGAATCGATGAACATAAATATCGATCAAAGGTAGGAGAGAATTTAAAACGTATGCAAAATGATATAAAAGAGCATGCAGGTATGTTAGAACTAAATAATGATAAGTACAAAGAAATCTTAGATAAAAATTTGGATGAATTTAGAAAGGAACAGAAAGGGTATGTTAAGCAAGTGCTTGAACAAATGGATTTAGAGGGAAAATTTCAACAGATGTATGACCAAATAGAGATGAAAAATGTAAATAATACAAAGACAGAAGTATTAAAAGGGAAAATAAGTGATAAAGCATATGAAGATTATGTTAATTCATCACGAATAAATAAAGTCCGAATCGGTAAGGAAGGGTAATAGTAATCAGTCAGAAAATACTGTTGTGAAAGAAATTGATAGTAGACCGAGTAGAGAAGTGGTTAATTGTGAAGGAAATGCAAATAATTCAATGGCTTTACGTTTCATGAAAGTCAAACCATTTAAAGGAGAGTATATGGAAAATCCCTCAGAATTTTTAAATAATTTAGACGAATTATTTTCCATATGTTCATTGTCAGAAAAAGAAAAAGTAGCAGTTTGTAGTAATCATTTGTATGGAATTGCCAAAGATTGGTGGCAATCACTGTTTGAGAAACCAATAACTTACGGTGACTTTAAGTGTTTTATTGTTGGAAGTTTTTGGAACTCTGATAAACAAGATTGCATTAGATACCAAATTACCCAAGAAAAATACCATATTAGTAAAGGCAGTTATACAAGCTTTTTTAGAAATCAAGCTGTTTGGTTGAAAACATTGACTGCTTGTCCATTATCAGAAGAACAGATTGTAAGAATAGTAAGGCATAACTTACCTAAAAATGTTGAACAGTTGTTGATAGCTGCTGATCGTGGTTCAATAGAAGAAGTATCAGAGGTATTAGATGCTCTTGAGGTAGCTGAATTATCTATGGACAATAGATTTAAAATAAACAAAGATAGAAATAATTATCCGTTAGCAAATATTAATGTTAATACTGGTGTGAGATCTTCTGCAGGATTTAAAAGGAGATTTGAGTACAGAGGTAGAGATAGGATGTCTCCACACTTAATGAAATTTGATAAATTTGATACATTTAGGGACAGAAATGATGATCAAAATAATCAGCCTTCTACTAGTGGTGTGACCACAATTTTAAAAAAACCAGCTAATAAAGCTAGTAATAAGAAATTAAATTAAAAAGGTCTTTCCATGTTAGCAACCTTCAAAGAAATCAGTTCAAAAAATTTCTTAGTCTATATGAGGGTCCATATAGAATATCTTGCAAAGTAGGTGAAAATGCATTTATGTTAACCACACCAGATGGTGAGAAAGGAACTTATAATGCAAGAAGTTTAATTCCATATCCTTCTGAAGTGTGAATTACAATTTTCAAAGGATGTAGTGTGGGTAAAGATTTTAGGGTGATGTTCAGATATTTTATTTTTATATAATAAAATAATTTATTATCAAGTCAGTAAATGTTAATTTAGGGAGAAATGAATAATATGATAAGAGTGAGTAGATCTTATAAAAGATCAATTTATGAAAAGAGTTATGGATGAATTTGAGAATTTTCATAAATATTGTAGTAGTGATCATAAATTTAATAAATCTTCAGGGATAAAGTTAATCTTTTTAGATGAAAAGTGTCTAGATTTATTAGATAATGATTCATTAAAAACTGCTAATGAAACTAGAAACAGGTTTAGAAGTAAAATACAAAATGTGATTTAAAAGATAGTGTTAACTATAGAAATATGTATTTATAGTTTAGTTTGTGTAAAAGGTGTTATTTAAAGGAATTTAAACATATGATATTTCATAGTAAGATTAGGGAAATAAAAAATGACCTAATTAAAGATATAAATAAAGGAAAAGTGAGACTTAATTTTATAAAGTAAAAGAAAGTATGATGATTTTATTTAGAAGGTTTTCTGGTTGAGATTTTAATGTGAAGTTCCAATGCTTTATAAAATTTCATGTTAAAGTGATTTATTATGATATTCAATGATAGGAAAACTGAAGATGTTAATTGTAGATTAAAGAAGATAAAGGTAGATGGTTAATTTAAAATTTTTATCCGAAGGAGGAGGATATGTGCCCTTTTGTATGGGTCTCCATAAATTGTTGTATCAATCTATTAAAAAAATTTTAAATTTAAGATATATTTAGCTATATGATGTTAATTTTATTTATAACAATCTTTTAAAAAGTGTAATTAAAGTAATCTATGAATATTTGATATGTGAAAATTGTGCTGATGTTTGAGAGAGACGTTTCAATGGGGATGATAATAGTATATGGTTGGAAAAACTGGCCATAATCAATACTGCATTAATAAATTTAATAAATAAATGTTGAAAGCTAAAAGTTTTTAAAAAGACAAGTTAAAATTAAATGCATATATTTATTGTTGATAAAGATTAATATTTAATAAGTGAATATAAATATTTTAATTATTAGTAGTACATAATAGAAGATTAATATTTGATTTTAATAATATCGAAGTATTATTTAAAAAGTTGTTATAAGATATTATTTATTTTAAAAATATTTATTTTTAAAAAATAAAATTGTTAGTTTATTTTTAGATTATTACAAGCGTTTGTAGCTGTGTTGTAAAACAGATGTTAGTTAGACACATACACACATGCTTGTGAGTTTTTTAATAAAGTTGCAAAACTATTTTAAATTCTGTTATAAAATTTATACATATTATATTGGCTATCACGAAATAAAAAATAAAAATAGTTAATGTGAAATATTAAATCTGATTTTTAAAATACTGCTTAAAAACACAACGAATAAAAATAGACTTAATTTGTTTATAAAAATAATCTTATAAAAGTTAAAAGTGAAATAAAGTAAGAAGGTATATTTTTAAAAAATGTTTAATGGATTTAAATAAATGATAAAGATTGATTTAAGAATTTAATAATGTAATAAAAAATAAATATTAAATAAGTCATTATTTATTTTTAATTCTGTCTTGTTGGTAAAATATGTAAATAAGCTAGCAAGTTGATTGTTTAATTTACCAATCAAGTGGGAGTTTCTTCCGGTATAAAATCAAGGTTCAATTGTTCGGAGGGGGATTGTGATTGTAATTTTTAAAGTAAAGTGTGCTATTAGAGATAGCTAAGTAAAATTATAGACGCTCTCATAATCGTTTTAAAATTATAAGAGAGTAGTTTTTTAAAATAATTTATAAAAGTTTACCGATAAATATGCAGTGTTAATTTAATTATAATTTCCTATTGATCATTTCTATTGAAGCTCAATTTACTATCAAATAGTCATGAAGACATCGTATAAGGATAGAATGTATTGGAGACTTTATACTAAAAATTTAACAAACGCTGGATTAACTAGGAGAGTTACTAGATGCATAAAAGTAATATGTTGGACTTTATATAAATTTAAAAGCTGATTGTAATTAATTTTTATAAAACAGATATTTAAAAGAATGAGAAATACTTCTTTATGAAGAAAGTATTTTTAAATTATAAATCTAAATATATATCTTGGTAAAGATATGGTAAATAATAATGATTATATAAATACTTGCCTTGTAAAGTCTTTGTGGTTTAAAAGACTAAATTTTGACAGTTTTTTAAAAGGCAAATAAATTGGAAGTTTAATTGGCCAAGAAATACTTATAAGTAAAATTATTATATTATTAAAGTCTGAACGCTGGTCGTACAGAAGAATCTAAAATTAATCTTACCTAAATATTCATTAAGGAATGCGCAAATAAAATATACGTGGATATCCAAGTCAATTTTAGAATAATTAAATAAGAACTTTATAAACTATTAACTAATACTAAAAATAATAACTTTAAAATAATTTTCCTTTAAAGAAATGAATCTGGATTATATAAACTATTTTAATTATTATTTTCTTTTTATGGTGGAACTGACTTTTATTTTTATTTTTTTTAAAAAAAGAACGTTTTCATTTTTTCATAAAAACTTTTAAAACACGTGATGTACCGGAAAAGGAAGTAATGTTTGGTGAAATTAGTGCCTAGGAAAAAGAACAATTATGGGTGAAAGAAGACACCATTGGATTTTATGTAATATGTTTTTTATTTATTAACTAACATAAATATTTAATTAATTATTGATTTATTAAAGATAGGAAAGGTACATTTACATTTTTTTTAAAAAAAAACTAAATATTAATATAACATTTCATTGCATAAAGTTTATTTTATAATTATACAACACGTAATATTTTAAAGAATAATTGTTGAGTGTAAATGTGAAATTATCTTGTAAAACTGTAATCCTGGAGGACATCGTGTGATGGACTGTACATTAAAGTATCATTTATGGTAAAAATTATATAATAGTAATAATTTGATGTATTTGCTATGTTTTCTTTAGATCAACCAAATGTTATTTGATTGTTGAATGAATGTATAAATATTTAAAGAATATACACGCATAATATTAGTAATAGCAGTTTTATTTTAATATGCATACTTTAAATTGATGATGTAAATTTAGTACAACATAATATGAGAACCTAGAAATAATTATATGATTCTTTCGTGAATAAATTTTAATGTTTCTGTTACAATATTAGAAATTAGATTTATTATATTAGTATAAGTTATTTATTTTTTTTCTTTTCAAGTTAGTAAGAGATATATATATATAAATCTATATCTTATTTTTATTTTTATTAGATAAGTTAAGTTAATTTTATGTAGAAATTTATATTTTGATTGAAGGTTTATCGTATATAGATGATGAGGTATAAGAGCGTTTGGATAATTATTATTTTTTTTAAAAAATTGGTCATCTGTTTTTTTCTGAAGTTAAATAAGGTTAAAATGACATTTGTAGATAGAAATTTTAGGAAGAAATAAGAATAACAAGTAAAAAAGAGTAATAATTTAAATAGAAAAGAATCATAGAATTTTATTTGATATAATACTTTATAAAAATTTGAAATTATTGAATAATTTTAAATATTATTTTAAAAGAACATATACGTATTGCATATTTTGATAAGACATGTAGGATGAAATTACATCGGAATGACATAAATAATTATAATTAATAATTGTTATTATATTACAAAGTTATATCAGTTTATACATTAATTGATTTTTGAGTAATATTGATAGTAATGTAATACATACTAGTACATTATAATATAAATAGTAGTAAGACTTAAGTGAAGTAGCATTTTAATTATTAAAGTATGTTTATTTACATATATGCTATGTGAATGATATTTCACATAAAACCTTTTCTTGTATTAACTGAGGACAAATGATGTTTATTAAAATTTAAAGTCATAAGCTTAATTAAATGTTATTGATAGAACATTTTAAGAAATGTATAAATTATCTATTTATGATTATGGAAATAGTAACAGTGTAAAGATCTTGTATTATTATTTTTTTTATTTTTATTTTTCTTTGGTTTCCACTTTAAATGTAAATAGTGTAAATAAGTTATTTATTAAAGTTGATGTAAATAATATTTATTTTCAAAGCACAGATGATTTGAAATTAACTTACGAGAGAGTGCAAGTCTCTCAGCGCTTGTGATTATTAATAGCCAATCAGATCGTAAATACTGGGACAACGATTTAACAAGAAAAGAGTGGTAACCACTCTTAACTTTACTTGTCTGTCTATATATCCAAGCCAGTCCAAAGTACTTATATCTGCAATTTATAACATCGATAATCTACTGCATAGTGAATCTAAAGATTTCATGCTGTATGTTTGTAATTTGAAGTCAGTGAGTAGTGTGTGAAGGTATTTAATATTCACACTTTCAGATATAAGTACTTTGGACTGGCTTGGATATATAGACAGACAAGTAAAGTTAAGAGTGGTTACCACTCTTTTCTTGTTAAATCGTTGTCCCAGTATTTACGATCTGATTGGCTATTAATAATCACAAGCGCTGAGAGACTTGCACTCTCTCGTAAGTTAAAGTTGATGTAAATAAATTTGTTTAAGTTGTTTAAAAGTGTGTCGAATTCATTATTTTACACCACAGCATTTGACAACAGATAATTTGAATAAACATAATATTTGCACAATATGAATTTATTATTATTATTATTTTTTAGAAAGAAACACAATATTTTCTTAATATAATTTATAGAAATTGATTGACATTAACATATAATATTACAATGGTCACAAAGTAATTGTAATGCACAATATAAGAGTATAATATTATTTATTGCCACAAATTGTTAAATTATAAGATTTTGGTCTATTTTAAAATTAAGATACTATATTAAAATGAAAGACATATATATGATTTACTTATTTTCTTAATGATTAATAGTATAATCAAATAGATAAGATTTAATTATACATTAAAGATTACTATTGTTAGTTATTGTTATTAGAATAAGTTAGGTGTATTTAGGTTTGATATTAAATCCCCTATCATTCCTATCTGCACGAATTATTATTACTTTAAGATAATTAGAAGAACCTGAGATTATTTAATTATATTTCCTTAATAAAAGATTGAGATTTATTTATTTATTATTATTAAAGATAGTTCATTTATAAAAGTCATAAGAGTGCTGTAGAGTTAGTAATGAGATAATAAAGAAGTAATAGTATTCTTATGCTATTGAGACAGTGTCTTGGAAAGACATTGATTCAATGTAAATTCAATTACCAATTGTAACTTCACTTCACAGTCTCATGATTTTAGTAAATACTTATTTAATTAGTACATAATATTGAACTATATTAATTTTGGATAAATTATAATAAATCTAATAAGATATAGTATTATAAAAATATATTAAAGATAGTTATACATATTTTAGCTGAGCATAATGATTTAATTGAGCTAGTCGTATTTTAAGTTATATCATATATCGAGAAGTGAGGGTACAATATATATATATATATATGTTTATTTATTATTAATAATTAAAGGAGTAATTTTTTTACCATGTGAATAAATAAATTATTAGAGGTTAAACAAATATATATATATAAATAATTTTACATAAAGTGTTATAGGATTGAATGAATACATATGAATTTAAGTTAATATTAAATGAATTATTTGAAATCATTAGACGATATTTAAAATATAGATAGACATCGATATTTACAATATATATATATATATATATATATATATAAATGATTATTCAAATTTTATTTTATATTGCTAAAGGAATTAATGTTAAATATTTATAATACACATATTTTAATTCATTTGAAAATCTGGATTCAAATATCCTCTAATTAATATATATAATCCACAGAGTGTGAAAAGTGGCATTGTGTATAATATAAGAAGTGATTTTTAATTATAGAATTATATGGCTATAATCATTTTATACATTGCCAAAAGTGAGACGTCCAAGTATATGTTTATATTTTCACATTTTTTCTAGACATTTTGTAACATGTAAAAAAAAAAAATTGGCAAAGTATAAAAAAACTCACACCAATAATGTCTATTTCTTTCATTTTATTATTTCTTTGGGAGTTGAAATGACCTCAAAGTTTTGAGAGTAGATACTGATCATATATATATATATATATATATATATATATATATATATATATATATATATATATATGTATATGTGTGTGTGTGTGTGTGTGTGTGTGTGTGTACATACATTGTACACTTTATATATACCCCAGTGAAAAAAAAATTAGAACATTTATTTTAATTATATTTTTTGATTAATACGTACATCTAATTTTTTTTTTATAATTTCTTTAATATTTTATTTAAGCACAGATAATTGAAATAACTAAAATCACAGATATTGAAATTGGTAATAAAAAAGGTAGAAAGCTTTATTTTTGCATATCAAAATGTAAATGATTTAAATAAAAAAAAAAAATTAATAATGACATTTTGCAATATTCTGCAAAAAGTTTTTGTATAAAAAAAAGTTAGTTAAATATTATTCAAAATGCCATTGTAGTCTATCTTGTAGCAACAAAATAATTCAGCACTGCCCCCCCCCCCCATATTTTGTCACATACGTTTTCAGTAAAAAAAATGTCATACTTGCTGAAAAATTATTTATCATTTTTATAAAGCCTAGATGTCTAGGGAAAGTATGTAAAAAATAAAGATATTTTTCTGGAAGCATATATAATGGTTAATAATAAGTATATATTAAAGAATTATAATATCATGTGGTAATTACAAAATTTTTTTGAGTAATATTTGAATTGCCTTACTTTGTTCACTAACTTTGTAAACTAAACAAATTACTATTCTTACTGTAGTTTAGATAATTTTATAAGAATTATAGAGGGCAACATCAGTCTGAGAAGAATCTTATATTAGCATATACATTTCAATGTAAATTGCTTTTGAAAGAACTGATATTAATTTTATATAATAGCGATGCTTTATTCATTTTTAAAACTTTATATTAATATATATATATATATATATATATATATATATATATATATACATGTAGTTTATGTCTAAAATATTATATATATATAATTGAAATAATATTTTTAAACGGTTTATAAACAATTCAAACAATCTTTAAATCCGCAGAAGTACTTTCGGTTACTTTCAAACCTGCCTCAACTGCTATTAAATTCAAAAACTAAAAGCGGAAGCAAACGTCATCAATTCAAATTCCACGAATCTCGTATTTTAATGTTAGAAGCTTGTCGATTTATCAAATGTGTTTTATTCCTGTTTATAAAAATTGCCTCTTTAATTTTTCTTTTACTATGGTTTCTCTCTTCATGAAGAATTTTCACATTTTCAAAATTAAATTTAAATTTATGTTTACATGTTTTTTCATGATCAAAGAAAACTGAAGAAGATATTAAATCACCATTATTTTTATTTTTTACACGCTTATATAACAATTCGTGTTCCTTCAATCTTTTCTCAATGTTGCACCTAGATTCACCTATATATGATAGCATACAATCACAAAAAATTTGATATATGACATTACTTTTTTGCTTGATAGGTATGACATCCTTAGAATTATTAACTAATTTGTTAATATTGTTTGGAACGTAGAATGAAACATTAAATACATTCTTATATAAATCCTTAAAAAATTTTACTTGTGGATTTGAAATAAATGGAATAGATATCCATTTTTTATTATTAATCTTCATTTCTTTTAAATTATAATTTTTTTTAAATTGACTTAAAGTATTGTTTATTTGTTCCATTTTATAACCAACATCAAGCAATTCCTTGGCAAATATCTCAATATTTTTCAATTTATCACTTTGGTAACGACATAATTTTTCATTTCGAAACAAAAAAGATTTAAAACTTGCCATCTTATGCATCATTGGTACTTTTGATTTAAAATTTATATATCCTCTTTTTTTGCAATGGCTTAATTATTAGTTTATAATTTAATATACTGTTATCTCTTGTGATCATTAAATCTAAATAGTTAATCTTATAATCCTGTTCTTTTTCAATAGTCCATTTCAAGCCATTCAATTTATTTAATTCCTCTATAAGCAAATTTATACTATTAATGTTTCCACAGACAAAAACATCATCCACATATCTTTTGTAAATTTTAATATCTCCAAAAATACACATATTTAAAATATTACTCTCATATGTAGATAAAACGAAATTGCAAACTTGTGCAACTACAGGCAATCCCATAGGCCAACCTTTGGTCATTTTATAATATTGACCTTCAAAAGATGCAACAATGTTATCATTAAAAAATTTTAAAGAGTCAATGATAAATTTTATCATATATTTACAAATATTTTTATTTTTTAATGCATGTTCAATTATTTTTATGGAATTCATTCTATCAATAGATCCATACATTTCTGTAACATCCAATGAAGCAATAATATCATTTTCATCAATAATTAAATTTTTAATACTATTTACAAAGTCAAATGATGAAGCAATAGTATTTTCTCCAAATCCTAAAAAGTCTTGTAAAAGTTTACCAATATATTTAGAAGACTGATATATAAAGGAACCACCAAAATCTATCATTACTCGCAAAGGATTACCTTCTTTATGTAATTTTATATTTGCAAAAATACGAGGACATATAGCACAAGAAGGATATATCATATAGTATACATTATTATTTAAAACTTTATTTTTAGCAATTTTTAAAATATTGTTAATAAATTTTATTCTTTGACCATCCATATTATAATCTTCAATCAAAAAGAAACCAAGTTTGTCCATTTGCATTTTAATTTTATTAATATATTGATATTTCGTCAACAAACACATACGTAAACCTTTGTCCTCTTTCAAACAAATCATATCATCAATCTTCAATTTACGTTTAAATTCCGATATAGCCAATTGCCATGATTTATCATAAGGTATTGTATCAAATCTATTGCAATTAATTTTCTTAATAATATCATCAGCAAAATTATCATTACCAGGAATCATTTCAAATGTATTTTGAACAGCTGCAATTAGTTCCAAATTATAATCTTTCCAAATACCACCAACGTATTTAGCTCCATGACTTAAAACGTATTTCTGAATTAAATGTATCCTATTATTTGATAAATTAACAAAGTTTAAATCCTTATAAGCGTGTGGATATCGCTTATTAAATAAAAAATCAACTTTTTTCTCAAATTTGTTATATAATTTACGTTCAATTACTTTAAATCCATTTTCACAAATAATTTTATATTCGTTCCAGGCATACCATTCATTTAAAATGATTAAATGTTCAATTGCTTTCAAATATTTAAAAATATTTGAAAGCAATTGAACATTTAATCATTTTAAATGAATGGTATGCCTGGAACGAATATAAAATTATTTGTGAAAATGGATTTAAAGTAATTGAACGTAAATTATATAACAAATTTGAGAAAAAAGTTGATTTTTTATTTAATAAGCGATATCCACACGCTTATAAGGATTTAAACTTTGTTAATTTATCAAATAATAGGATACATTTAATTCAGAAATACGTTTTAAGTCATGGAGCTAAATACGTTGGTGGTATTTGGAAAGATTATAATTTGGAACTAATTGCAGCTGTTCAAAATACATTTGAAATGATTCCTGGTAATGATAATTTTGCTGATGATATTATTAAGAAAATTAATTGCAATAGATTTGATACAATACCTTATGATAAATCATGGCAATTGGCTATATCGGAATTTAAACGTAAATTGAAGATTGATGATATGATTTGTTTGAAAGAGGACAAAGGTTTACGTATGTGTTTGTTGACGAAATATCAATATATTAATAAAATTAAAATGCAAATGGACAAACTTGGTTTCTTTTTGATTGAAGATTATAATATGGATGGTCAAAGAATAAAATTTATTAACAATATTTTAAAAATTGCTAAAAATAAAGTTTTAAATAATAATGTATACTATATGATATATCCTTCTTGTGCTATATGTCCTCGTATTTTTGCAAATATAAAATTACATAAAGAAGGTAATCCTTTGCGAGTAATGATAGATTTTGGTGGTTCCTTTATATATCAGTCTTCTAAATATATTGGTAAACTTTTACAAGACTTTTTAGGATTTGGAGAAAATACTATTGCTTCATCATTTGACTTTGTAAATAGTATTAAAAATTTAATTATTGATGAAAATGATATTATTGCTTCATTGGATGTTACAGAAATGTATGGATCTATTGATAGAATGAATTCCATAAAAATAATTGAACATGCATTAAAAAATAAAAATATTTGTAAATATATGATAAAATTTATCATTGACTCTTTAAAATTTTTTAATGATAACATTGTTGCATCTTTTGAAGGTCAATATTATAAAATGACCAAAGGTTGGCCTATGGGATTGCCTGTAGTTGCACAAGTTTGCAATTTCGTTTTATCTACATATGAGAGTAATATTTTAAATATGTGTATTTTTGGAGATATTAAAATTTACAAAAGATATGTGGATGATGTTTTTGTCTGTGGAAACATTAATAGTATAAATTTGCTTATAGAGGAATTAAATAAATTGAATGGCTTGAAATGGACTATTGAAAAAGAACAGGATTATAAGATTAACTATTTAGATTTAATGATCACAAGAGATAACAGTATATTAAATTATAAACTAATAATTAAGCCATTGCATCGGAAGATATACACGTCTGAAATCAAAAGTACCAATGATGCATAAGATGGCAAGTTTTAAATCTTTTTTGTTTCGAAATGAAAAATTATGTCGTTACCAAAGTGATAAATTGAAAAATATTGAGATATTTGCCAAGGAATTGCTTGATGTTGGTTATAAAATGGAACAAATAAACAATACTTTAAGTCAATTTAAAAAAAATTATAATTAAAAAATGAAATGAAGATTAATAATAAAAAATGGATATCTATTCCATTTATTTCAAATCCACAAGTAAAATTTTTTAAGGATTTATATAAGAATGTATTTAATGTTTCATTCTACGTTCCAAACAATATTAACAAATTAGTTAATAATTCTAAGGATGTCATACCTATCAAGCAAAAAAGTAATGTCATATATCAAATTTTTTGTGATTGTATGCTATCATATATAGGTGAATCTAGGTGCAACATTGAGAAAAGATTGAAGGAACACGAATTGTTATATAAGCGTGTAAAAAATAAAAATAATGGTGATTTAATATCTTCTTCAGTTTTCTTTGATCATGAAAAAACATGTAAACATAAATTTAAATTTAATTTTGAAAATGTGAAAATTCTTCATGAAGAGAGAAACCATAGTAAAAGAAAAATTAAAGAGGCAATTTTTATAAACAGGAATAAAACACATTTGATAAATCGACAAGCTTCTAACATTAAAATACGAGATTCGTGGAATTTGAATTGATGACGTTTGCTTCCGCTTTTAGTTTTTGAATTTAATAGCAGTTGAGGCAGGTTTGAAAGTAACCGAAAGTACTTCTGCGGATTTAAAGATTGTTTGAATTGTTTATAAACCGTTTAAAAATATTATTTCAATTATAATTACAATATTATTTTTAATTAACGGATATTTTTATTTATTTTACATATATATATATATATATATATATATATGTGTGTGTGTGTGTGTGTGTGAATGTTTTTCCACAAGACTATCATGTGTCAAATTATTATGAAGAATATTTTAGTAATTTGCCATTAATAGTTTTCCATAACATAATCAAATTCACATATCAAATATAAACAGGTATATTTAAAAATGTAAATTTAAATTTAGAATGTTAATTTGATTATAAGCATTTTATTCAAAGAAAATATTTCTGAAAAATAAAACAAAAATGTTAAAGCAACCGATTAAATAAAAACTATTATAAAAAGACAGTCTTTCAGGCCAGCTAGGAAGTAATTCTCCCATTAATAAATCATAATACAAAAATGAAGGCCTATCAGGATTTATTACATTTATTTATAAACTAAAGATCAGCATTTCAAGCTAATGTACATGCGCTTTTTTATGAATGTTAATAATAAATGAATACTTTCATTTCCAACACAAGATAAAATCTTTGTGAAAGAATGGAATGAATCCACCTATTCCTTCAATCCAAATGCTTCAGTATGAGCAAATCTTAAGCACTGGAAATGAAAGTGTGAAGATAAACCAAACACTTTAAATTACACTTTACCATGTCTAAATGAATGACACCCACAAAATTTTCTTTAGTTTATTACAATTTATATACATCGCGCTTTATAAATAAATATCTCATTTACATTTATTTATATAATATTAAAATATTTTTTTTTAATTTACACTAAATTAAAATAAAATTATTAAAGCAACCAATTAAAAAAAAACTACAGCCTACTTTGCCTGGATCCATCTTGTTAATATTTATAATGAATAAATATAATATCATGTTGAAATTACAAATTTTAATTGATCTTGATCGCTCTTTACCTGCCTTGTTTAAAAACTTTTTTAAAGTAAAACTAACCATTTCTTACTGTATTTTATATCTTTGTTTTTCTAGAGTTATCAGAAAGAATAACAACTAGAGGGCAGTTTAAATTTTAACTAAAATACAATTTGTAATTACTACATGCCATTATATACTTATTCAATATAAAAATAGTATTTATTATAACATATATTATATGTAAATATTTATTATAATGTTTTAAAATGAGTGAATCATCTCTACCTTATAAATACATATCAGTTTGTTAAAAAGCAGTTTAGATCGAAATATGTAAACTAATTTATAATTTCTCTCTCGATGTTGTTATTCTACATAAATCTATATAAAATGGTTCAAAATACAGTAAGAAATGGTAATTTTCTTACTGTAGAAAGGTATATAAAAGACTGTCATAAGGCAGTTCAATTATTAATTAAAGCAAAATTTGAAATTATCATATGACAATATATATATATGTTTTTTTTTTATATATATGCAACCCGTGAAAATCTTTGAATCAACACACACACACACACACATATATATATATATATATATATATTGTAATGGAACGTACTTGCTGCATTCCATTTAAATTGAAGAAAGACAAAATTATCCCGGTTATATATAAATAAATTGTGAATTCAATTAATTTCGTAATGACTCTAGCATTAAAAGAAAAATAAGAATAATATATTACCGCTCTTTCAAATAAATTACAAAGACGTTACTTATAAAACAAATAGTACATCCTTTATTATTATATATTAAGGTTTAATTTTAGGTAATATCAATGTTTTAAATACAAACCCAAATAATAAACATACATATATACTTGCAATAAGTATATATATTAAATATATAAAGACATATCTATGCTTAACAAGTAGATATGAATATAAATACAAATCCATACTTATACTTTTCAGATATTTAAAATAATAAAAAAAAAATATTACACACAGCAAATACATATAATTATTGTTTTGGCATGCATAAGAATTATTATACGAAGTTTAAAAAAAAAATGAAAATAAATAAATTAAGGATAAAAATTTTATAATAAAAAAAATTTACGAATATAAATTTACTTATTAAAATATATATAACAATTCATATACAACCAAACCTATAAGCCATACTTTAAGATTTTAAATTACTTAAGTATTAATTTTAACACCTGTTAAACGTTTATGGCTGTTAGAAAACAAGACGCTTGAATTGACTATTTATAAAACGTTATATTTTTATAATGAAAAATAAAAGTAAACAAAAATATCGATCTCAAAAATATATTTATATATCATTCATACATATAAAATTATTAACTACCTTTTCAAAGTTCACTTAGTTAGTTTTCCTTCAAAGGTCAATTTATTCCATGGGTTATTTCTTTATCCGTTTACTATTAGAATGCATTCTATCGAAGGTGAAGAAACTATTACGTTAGAGAAAATTGTCAATTCTTGGATATATGTATATTTTTATCCTTCTAAAATTTCTTTCCTTGAAAAATAAATAAATAAATTGAAATGTTGAATCCAATATATTAATTTTAGTTACCTCCAGATTATTATTAGATTGACCATTATAGATTCCAGATAGCTATATCAAATTTCGGCTCCAGACGCGATGAAATACATATATTGAAATTTTCTTAGTTGTTTCATTTTAAATTGCCTTGGAATAAATGAAAGTAATGGTGCAGCCTCTTGGCTGCGATATATATCCCAATTAGCAGGCCATAATTTATGTATTTACCATAAAAATATCTCTTATTCCAATATTCTGAAGAATGGTAATTTCAAAGAAATAAAGTACAACAAAATTTTATCCTCTTGTTTGTTTTATAACTATTCCAATAACAATAATAATAATGGCTTCTTTTATTGTTGTTGTTGTTGTTCCACGCGCCAGCAAATGCTGTTTTGAAAACCCTTGTTATACATGTTTTCTTTTAAAACAATTAACATTAAAAAAAATATATATATATCCAGCATATATATATAAAAAACATTCAATTGAAAATTTATTTGACAGCTTTAAAAATATACATAAATAATAATATTGCATTTTTTTAATAATCACTGCAAATAAAATAATTTTTTTATATAATCTTCAATTTATATGTCTTTATCTATTTATAATAATTAAATATTCATAACGATGTACTATCAACATATAAATAAAATAATAACTTCAAACAATAACTATACCTAATAAACATAAACAATAATAATACTTCATATGTAAACATCAACTCAAAGAGATTTTTTTTTTAATAACAAATGACAATTTTTAAAATATAGATAGACTTATCGATATTTACAATACCCTCTAATCCACCGAAAAAAAAAATGTCTTTGCAGATAACTAATGAATTATGAGATATCGAAAAACTTCTCAAATTTGTAATCTTTCTAAGGACTACCATGGTTTAAAGAATATTATTTTTCTTATTAATAACCATATTCATTTATTTATATCTATCTTTCAGATCATCTAGATATTTGTCCAAATTTTCTAAAAAAAAAAAAAATAATAATCAAAAGTACCTTTTTAATTCTTCTTGTAAAGAATTTCCAGTATGTTGAACTTTGTGAAGAAGTTTGCTTTAATTTACAAGATTTTCATATAACATTTTGGTATAATTCAATTGCTTTTGAATAATTTTGAGATAAGTACCTAAAGATTTTGCTATGAATTCCTTAGATTCTGCATCTATATCCTTTACATAAATAGTAACTTGATCATAAGCACTAACATAATTCTTAACTTTATCAATAACAGTTGCTATTTTATCAGATAATCTTACTTTTCCTTTGACTATCTTTATAAACATCGTCAACTTGAGTAAGTCTTTATTTTACTTCACTTGTTCTACGTTCAATTAAAAATAATTCTCTAGACAATTTTGAATGGTATTCATTCAAATTTTCCAAATAATCCTTTAAAAATTGCAAATCAGATTGATGTAATACAATTTCAGCATTAAAAAATTTCTGAAAATCATTTTGAAAATCATTCTGTTCTATATTAAGTCTTTTCAGTTTAACTTTAGGTTTATTTAAATCTCTTTCCTTATCAATATTCTCTCTAAGAAAACCAATATTATTTATCATTCCTTCTATAACTTTAAGTCTAACTTTGGCTTTTCCAATATCTTTTATAAAATCTATACTTCCTTTAAGATAATTTATTTTAAACTTTTCTCTACTCATCTCTTTGAATTTTACTTTAATTTTCTTCATATTTTTATTGGGATAAATTATCTCTTTAAGAAAATCTATTTTAATTTTCTCCTTACTTCTGAATTTAAGTTTTATTTTGGCTTTGCCTAAATCTCTATTTGGATCAATTTCTACTTCCATAAAATTTACATTACATATTATATTGTTAATTCTTGTAAAGAATATTTCTTTGTAAATATTAATTTTTGTATAAACGTTTCCACAATTAATGGTACATTTTTGAACTAGATTTTGCATTTTATCTTTAAATTTATTACTGGTATTATCCGTAATCTTTAGTAATTCATTGTCTAATAACTTTAGATATTTTTCACCTAAAGAATTTAATTTTATTTCTACAGATTCATCAATTCTTTTATCCTCACTATAGTATTCATCAAAAATTTTAGGTTTCTTTATAGTCTTTCTTTCAACTACTTCTAATCTGGCTATAATTCCTTGATTTTCTTCCCTCATTTCACTACTTATTTCCTCAAATTTTGCTTTTAAAGAATTAGCTTCAACCATTGTCTCTTCTCTGTATTTTTCCATCTTTTCATCAAATTTTACTTCTACTCTACTAACACTATTATCTACCAGAGCCTTTAATTCATCTTTTATTTCCTTATAAAATTTATTAGAATTGACTTTCATCTCAGTTCTAAGTTCCTCTTTTAGTTCATCAGAGTTATTTTTTAAACTTGTTTTTATCTCAGCTCTAAGTTCATCAGAATTTGTTTTTAATCTAGATTCTAGCTTCTGGGAAAGTTCATCAGAATTTGTTTTTAAGTTGGTTTTCATCTCAGCTCTAAGATCTTCTTTTAATTCATTAGAGTTGGTTTTCATCTCAGCTCTAAGATCATCAGAATTTGTTTTTAATCTAGATTCTAGTTTATCATATTTGGTATTTAATTCAGCTCTAAATTTTTCCATAAAATCTCTTAAATCAAAATCACCACTAACTGGCATTTCACTACTGTTGTCCATTATTATTAGAACTACAATATTATATACTCATAAAAAAAATATAAGATATATATATATTTCTATATAGTAATTATCACAGATCAAGGGCTCACCATCTCCAATCATTATTCCAACAAGCAATTATTCAACTAAGCAAAGTACAAGCCTTTTTAATTTTATAATACATAATAGCTATCCGACAATCTAAATTTCAGTTATTTGAACTCATGAACTTATTGGCTTAAAAAAAAAAAATCTCATCTATCACTATAACATCAACAAATTTCTCTAAAATATATATATATATATATATATATATATATGTAGAGAGTAACAACTGATATCACTAAATAACATTTATTTATATTTAATGATAATAAATATTCTACACTTATACAATATTGAAATGTGGAAATTTCATATCAAATTCAATATAACCTTGAAATATTTAAAATACAACTAAATGTTCACATGCCTTGAAAACAACCAATTCAATAATATTGTGAGATAACTTTCGCACTCAAGATAATGGTAGTTAAGCATAAACTTACTAAATTGATACCTATAAATTTTCTGGACCTTAAAACTTAATAACATTTTATATACATAAAAAAAAAAATTAACTTCACTAATTATTTACTTTTGTGCCCGAAACACTATTTTACTAAAATTGTACTAATGCAATTTATTATCAACAAACATTCACTAATTGAACTTCATGTTTAAAAGTCACTTATAATGTAAAATAAAACATTAATATGTTTGTTTTTAAACCCCAATTGATAATCAATGTAATAGATTATTTGTTACAAACAATAATCAATTAATCAAGCCCTTAAGTTTGGTGTTATATATTTAAGTTATATACTTATCTATTCCTCCAAAGATCCGACAGATACTGACAGCCAAAAGATTGATTAGCACTTCACAACTTTGATATAGATAAAAGAATTCAATCATTACTCCTAAAGCATACAATGTTTCATGAACACTTAGATGACTATCACATTTCATTTTATCCAAGCTACTACAACCCATAATAATTTTCTGAAAACACTATTACACTGCCCTCCTTACATCCAAGTCTTAGGGGCTATTATTTATAAAATATTTCCTTGCTCATCTTTAGGAGACTTAGAGGCAAATATTATACATATATCAAAATAATTATACCTTACTCTCTCTGGAGTTTTAGAGGTAAAATCATGGCAGGACTACTGTTAACTGCTTCATGATAAATAATAATAAACATCAAAATTTGGGTTGGAGCAATAAATGATATCAATCAATCACAAGTGACATGAATGCATCACATCCTCAAGACAATGACAAAAATTCCCCATCCAACATCAATACTTGCAACAGAACCAACCAAACTCCAACAATCAAATATCCAATCCAACCTTCAAAATTATAGATTTTCTACAACATAAACTTTCCAAATATGGACAAAATTATTATGCTATAATTTAACACCATCAATATAATTTTTAAATTGAAATTAAACTGCTTCATGACTATATTTATCTTTCATCATTAAAAAATACAATAACAGTAACAATCACCATCTAAACATAAGGCCAAAATATTTCCATTTATATAAAAAAAATAAAAAATTAAACACACAAAAATACTTCTCTTTCTTTAAACTATACATCTCATATCAATATATACACTACACATCTCTCAGGTATGTGGGGTATTTCAAGCCCTAATTAGCTTATTTCGAGCCCCATGTTGGGCGCCAAATGTAATGGAACGTACTTGCTGCATTCCATTTAAATTGAAGAAAGACAAAATTATCCCGGTTATATATAAATAAATTGTGAATTCAATTAATTTCGTAATGACTCTAGCATTAAAAGAAAAATAAGAATAATATATTACCGCTCTTTCAAATAAATTACAAAGACGTTACTTATAAAACAAATAGTACATCCTTTATTATTATATATTAAGGTTTAATTTTAGGTAATATCAATGTTTTAAATACAAACCCAAATAATAAACATACATATATACTTGCAATAAGTATATATATTAAATATATAAAGACATATCTATGCTTAACAAGTAGATATGAATATAAATACAAATCCATACTTATACTTTTCAGATATTTAAAATAATAAAAAAAAAATATTACACACAGCAAATACATATAATTATTGTTTTGGCATGCATAAGAATTATTATACGAAGTTTAAAAAAAAAAATGAAAATAAATAAATTAAGGATAAAAATTTTATAATAAAAAATTTTTACGAATATAAATTTACTTATTAAAATATATATAACAATTCATATACAACCAAACCTATAAGCCATACTTTAAGATTTTAAATTACTTAAGTATTAATTTTAACACCTGTTAAACGTTTATGGCTGTTAGAAAACAAGACGCTTGAATTGACTATTTATAAAACGTTATATTTTTATAATGAAAAATAAAAGTAAACAAAAATATCGATCTCAAAAATATATTTATATATCATTCATACATATAAAATTATTAACTACCTTTTCAAAGTTCACTTAGTTAGTTTTCCTTCAAAGGTCAATTTATTCCATGGGTTATTTCTTTATCCGTTTACTATTAGAATGCATTCTATCGAAGGTGAAGAAACTATTACGTTAGAGAAAATTGTCAATTCTTGGATATATGTATATTTTTATCCTTCTAAAATTTCTTTCCTTGAAAAATAAATAAATAAATTGAAATGTTGAATCCAATATATTAATTTTAGTTACCTCCAGATTATTATTAGATTGACCATTATAGATTCCAGATAGCTATATCAAATTTCGGCTCCAGACGCGATGAAATACATATATTGAAATTTTCTTAGTTGTTTCATTTTAAATTGCCTTGGAATAAATGAAAGTAATGGTGCAGCCTCTTGGCTGCGATATATATCCCAATTAGCAGGCCATAATTTATGTATTTACCATAAAAATATCTCTTATTCCAATATTCTGAAGAATGGTAATTTCAAAGAAATAAAGTACAACAAAATTTTATCCTCTTGTTTGTTTTATAACTATTCCAATAACAATAATAATAATGGCTTCTTTTATTGTTGTTGTTGTTGTTCCACGCGCCAGCAAATGCTGTTTTGAAAACCCTTGTTATACATGTTTTCTTTTAAAACAATTAACATTAAAATATATATATATATATATATCCAGCATATATATATATAAAACATTCAATTGAAAATTTATTTGACAGCTTTAAAAATATACATAAATAATAATATTGCATTTTTTTAATAATCACTGCAAATAAAATAATTTTTTTATATAATCTTCAATTTATATGTCTTTATCTATTTATAATAATTAAATATTCATAACGATGTACCATCAACATATAAATAAAATAATAACTTCAAACAATAACTATACCTAATAAACATAAACAATAATAATACTTCATATATAAACATCAACTCAAAGAGATTTTTTTTTTAATAACAAATGACAATTTTTTTAAAATATAGATAGACTTATCGATATTTACAATATATATATAATTAAATATCCCCAGTGCTTTAATATATGTTTTTATTCAAGATTATGAGAGAATATTGTAAAAATATTTATTATATAGTGGCAGATATATGTCTAATACTAAATTAGAAATTATAATAAATAAGCTATTACAAATAACTAAATCTTCAAGTTAATGCCACCACACATAACAAGAAATTTTGAAAGTTATATATAAAGTTAAACAGTAAAGATATATGTTTCTGAGATTCAATACCCATCATTAGATACTATGATTTTCATCCAACAATCCATTCTCATTTATCAAACCTACTTACTTAAAAAATATTAAATCACATTTATATTAAACCATAAAATCAGTTAAAACTTCAAATATGACAATATTCAACATTAAATTAATCAATATCAAATTCAGATTTAAATTAATTCAAAATTCTTTACATCTTAAAAAATATCTAGTAATTATATTCTATTAATTCTTAATATTAACTAAAAGTTATAATAAATGAAATGTTTTAAGCCAATAAATATCACATGACCACCTCCTCTTATGCTTGTGTATTGTTATACAGAAGTATAAGAGAATGTGGTCATGTGATATTTATTGGCTTAAAACGAATCCTGCCTAATAGGATAGTGGTGGCTATGGTTATTAAAGAACCAAAGATACCAAAATTTATGGGTATTGAACTGGGTTCAGTCCCATATAACTATATAAGCTAATGGGCATGGATTGAAAACATTCAGGTGTTTTCAGTTTAAGTCTCATAGTTTTGTAGTTAAATGGAGATAAAAGGTGGTTTCTGGAGGATTGCATTATATCTTAAGATCTAGGTGCAGTGCTCTCAGATCCAAGGCTCCTCACTGATGAAGGCCATAATACAGACACTAGTTTGGGGGTATTGGATGAGAAGGCACTTGATGGGCATTTTATGCACAAGCATTCTGGCATCCATTGATTACTCTAGCTTGCTGTGTGTGGCAATATATATATATATATTGTACCGGTATAAACCCACCACGCTTACTCATACACAGTACCCGAGTTCCAAACCCAGTCCACGTTTAAGAATACATTCCAAACGCCAACTGAATTCAAACCCAAACCCCGGTATGACCAACCGATGATGACTTTATAACAGCACGGGGTTATCCCTTTTCTAGCTCAGCTCAGAACATAGACTAAATTCTTACAGTTAATGATATATAGATTTATTAGACTCTAGATACTGGAACGGTCATTCATGTAACGTATATATTTAAGTTGCCAATACAGACAGAAAATGGTTAAATAGACTTGGAGAGTAATAAGGTGGAGGACACAAAATTATATTAAATAAATTGTTTAATAAGAAAATAGAAATATAAGCATATAAACATAGTATTCAACAGTACGGTAAGACTTTCATGAATCGTCTTGTCTTCCGCTACTAGTCTTTAGTAATCATTTTATCTGGTGAACAAACTCATGCCAATAGCTGTGTAGTTAAATGATTGAGGGGTGGCTAAGAGAATCAGAGTATTTGAGCATTGAAAAAATATTTATCTAAAGATTATTTATTAACTTATTTTATTCGAATAGACTCGAGCCGTTACGTAGACGAACAGTTGGAGGAGGTTTTATATAAATACAACATAGGAGATAGATGTACGGGTGGTTGCCTGGATTCAAGAGCCCTACAGTAATCACTTGCGGTGCATCAACGGAATACCGGGCGGCTTGTACTTTGACAAGGCTTAATGCCCCCAAGTAGATCCGGGACACTACAACCAGCCGGGATCATTTCGAAACCCGGTGATCCAAGAGATTACCTGGGAAAGAAACTGCTTTCTTTCCCCAATGGTAGTATGGCGAGACGCTAACTTCAGCGAAGAGAAGGCATTGCCACAAACATGAAGGACGAGTACTTGAAGTGGATTTTTAAAAGAAATTATACAAAAGCTGGAATCTATTCGTCTATTTCTACGCCACAGGCTGAGATCCTTATCCCAATAAAACATAGCGGAATTAAACTGACTGCAAAAACAATAATTGATTAATTTTACTCTGAAACCCCTATCCCTCCAGGTTGACAGGCGGTAGCGATAGTATCAAATTATACAGTGAGTTATTTCTTATTTCATATATGACATTAATATAATACTCGGAAATCATTTTATATATTTAAGATTGAACCTTAGATTACAATTATATGACAACTTAACATAGAATAATAAAGTGAGTTAACATTTACCAACTCGGAATATGAAAGAATATTTAATTCAGAAAACGGAATTACTTGTAAATAACTTAATCATCATTATACACTAGTTTTACACAGAGTTGGGAAATATTACTATTGGCATCGTTTGTTTATGGAATAAGCAACAAAAAAAATATAAATGCATTCATGTGAATTATTATTACTATTAATTACAATTTTTATGAATTATTTCTAAAGACTAGAGCGGAGGATTAAAAGAAAAGAAAATTTACTGACAGGTTAAACAGTATCATTATAAACAAGATAAAAACTTACATGTCATTTATTTGATTGATAACATTAAGCTCGGGAGAAAGTTAAAAGTTCATGTAACACAGTTACCCTTCTTTCTTCATCCGGCTTGGCTTCTTACGATTTATATTTCCGACGAACGTAGGCGCGCATTTTGAAAGTTATTTGCAAGGCATTGTCAATTTGGAGATTGGAAGCTGGAAATTATGAAGCACATAACACATGATCAGTCAGCGGCACGAAGATCCAAATTGGCAGGGCAGAGACCAGCTCCTGGCACTTAGCCCATCAACATTGCGGTTTACCGGAGAACTTCTTAACAAATTTGTTTGAATTACTCTCAACTGCTGTGCTGTCTTGAGACTACCTCTCTCAAAGACCTCAAAAGTTAGAATGTTAGTTTTCTCTAAGATCGCCACAGTTGACCTTTCCGCCTGATTTTTGTTTTTAGGCTCCGCCTACTTTTTCCAGCCTCCAGCCATTCAGCTTGACCATACAATCTCAATTATCCTTTTTATTGTTCCGTTTCCAGCAATCTTTTACTTTAATACGCAATTTTTAAATTGACTCAGTAATTACACATATAAATTCCTTAACTAATTTCGAATACAATTTAATTACTCTGTACATTTTGCAATTTAGATTTTAATTAAAAACACTGATCAACGGAATGTGACTTTTGATCAGTATTTTTAAACGACTTTGTATAATTTTACAAAAAGCTAAAATTTAAACAAATACGCCCGCAATGAACTTTAAATTAAATTGATACAAATTCACAAACCACGCACACACGAATATTATTTCATGGTTTGTGACATTTATATACGGAACCTTACATATTTATTTACAAAACATAATATATATAACTAATTTTTTTATTATGACTGAAAATAGACAAATCTCACTGCGGGCGGATAGTAGTTCGAATTACCGTACTTAAAAACACATGAAACGAAGATCGGTTCTTCGATCTGTCTGTTTCAATATATATATATATTCTAATCTTATAATTATGCATCTTCACTTCCAGATAATATATGATATGAAATAAAACAGGTTCTATCTCAGTTAATAATTAATAACTAAAATATTCAGCATTAAAATTAAAATATTCCACTAGCTCAAATTTAAAATTCAAATAAGGTTCAATTTATAAAAATATATTAAATAAATATTTAATATTTTCATGAGACTTGAAGTGAAAATACAGGTGACAAGATAGATTACATTGAGCCAATATCCCACAGGATACTACCTCAATGGCATAAGAACACTATCCCCCCTTTATTACTATTTCAAATAACAAACTCATAGTATTCTTACGACTTTAATAACTTCTACTCACTAAGATTAAACTAATAATTAAATCTTAATCTTCTATTTAATAATCTAGCTCAATAAAATAATCTCAGGTTCATAAAGTTTATTCTAAGTTAATTTAAAAATACGGTAGTAAAATATGAGAAGGGATTTTATGTCATAATCTACTACACTGAAACTAATAATAATAAATAACAGTAATAATATTCTTCATTGTTTAACTAATTCTGTATATCTTTTCTTTTTACTATAATTTTATTACCATAATAAAATAATGAAATAATTTTATATAATCTTTTACCTTCATGTAATGATATAATAAATATGTGGTAGCATTTTAATAATCTGACAAACAAAATATGTGTGGCAACTGATAGCATATAATTTAATATAATATTGTGATAACTGATTTATGACCAATAAAATAATGTAAGATTATGATTATTTAATTATAATGAATACCAATAAAATATTTAAAATTCTTAAAATAATTCTCTATTTATCTTTTGTGCAAAATTATATATTTGTTTCGATTATTATGCATATATCATGATTTCATGCAGTGATGTGGAGAAATAAATAACTCGGACACAAAATTTTTGAAATAACAAAATTTAACAAAGTTTATTACTAACAACAAATAAATAAACAATTTATTTACACTATTTACAGTGGATATCCTTAACTTTTTTACTTTACAGTTTGATCTACCGGGTTATAAAAAAAATAATTTATATTTCAATTATATCTTTATTTAGATTTAGGACAAAATTTAAAAAAAATGTTACTATTTGGTTTCTCATTATGGTTAACTTATTACAAATATATTTATCTACTTTATTAGCAACAGCATTTTATCCTTAATATTATTAAACTATCTTATTTTTTAAAAAAATTCATACTTAGAAAACATTCTATAGAAAACAAAATTTTATAATGAGTATGGATTTCTCAAAATATTAAAAAAAATTTCATCTTGCAAAGTCAAAGATGTTACACAAAATATTATCCAAAAATTCAGTACTAGATTTTAGTATAATGTTTACTAATCATAATATATTCTTCTTTAAGCCTTACTTTAGTATGATATAAGTGTAATCATCAATATATTTCTGTTAATCAATAAACAAAAAATATACTATGCATATTGTTTACATAATTTACTTTGTACTATTGTATTTTAAAAATATGCAATACTTATTTTTCTCTTAAAAAAAATAATACTAAAGCATTTAAAATTATTATCACTTTAAAGAAAATATCTTTGTTTAGATACCTTATTTTAAAAAAGTTTATATTTCATTTCCGAAATAAAATTCAAAATATATTCTATGATTCTTTTCTTTCCTTAGGATACTTTGGATCTTCAATTTTAAGTTATAATATTCTACTCCTTATAAGCAAATAAACTAATCTTATACAAAAACGATAGCATAACCTAAGTTCTAAATTATTTATCATTTCTCTTAAACATATCTTACTAAACGATGCAGTTACATGAAATAAAGATAGCGAAAACAGATGCATAGGATTAAGGAAGAAAGCTAGAGTATTACTCTTAACATATCTCAAAATCATGGTACAGTGCGAAGAGGTATGACATTTACCTGCCTAATATCCTCTAGTACAGGGACGATGTTAAAGCTATTTCTTCAGCTTTATTAGAACATCAAATATTTAAAGAAATATAAACACTGTCCAAATAAAATGTGTATCAGTCATAGGGCTTTGTTAACTATGCTGATATTCACATAAAGACTAAATATTATTTCCATTCCTTATAACATCCTATTTCTTTTTAAATACATCATCTTGGTTTCCTGTTCACTAAGTACTTCCAAGCCACTATCTCAACATTATTTCTCAAGATTTTCCACATCTTACATCGATAAATAACTATCTGCATTTACAAAACAATAAATAAAATTCATTAATAGTTAAACAATCTTACTATCCCATAAGAAAAGTTGCTTACTTCATTGCTCTGTATGTTTAATCATATACAATCTACTTAGACAATATTTGAATATCCAATAACATGAAAATTTTAAAAGAATCACATAATTATTTGTTATGTTGGATTATATCACTAATAAAAAAAAAATCGTCGTATGCATATTTTCAAATCAATCCTATCTCATAATGTTTTTTTAAAATGTTGTATGAAATGCGGTACATATAAGTAAAAAAACTTTTACACTTCATTCTTCCAATTTATGGATGATCTAAAGAAAACAAAAAAATATACATTATAAATTATCAATAGTTATTATTATTACCAATAACCTTTATCTAGTCATCGTGTTCAGTAGGCTTCCTTTATCCACTTGAGCATTGCAGATATAAAAAAAAAATCACACCCATACACTTTATATTAAAATATTTTTAGCTAAATTATTAGATTGTTATATTATAAAATTTTAATATTAATAAATTAATGTTTTTATGTTTTTCCTAATCTTATATAAAAATTTAGATTTAAACTAGGTTAACAAAATAAAAAGGAATCAAAACTATAGTTACATATTTTCTTGACGATAGTTCCTGATAAGTCCAAAATGCTTATTATTTTCTCTAGAGTTTTTAAAAATGTTCTCCTCCAAGCGCGTTAAAGTTTAAAATAAAAATAATTATTAATCCATTTAATAAAATTTATAGAAAATAATCCTTGCTTTTAGTATTTAAGATGATAATTATTAAATCATAATATTAATTAATCCTGTGGAGCTTCTTAATCTTCTCTACCAATATTATCTGTGTATCCGATGCATCAATCCATCTAATTTAACTTTTAAAATATTCGATAAACTTTTAAGTACTATTTGTATTTCCATGGATCCATCTTTTATTCATCTATGTGTTCACTTTTTTTCTATGTTTCCTTCTTGATACATTTAAACTTTCATTTGGTATTTTTTATAAATCTCTTTTAATAATAAAAAACTTCAAGTACTTTTAAACAAATCTTTTCTAAATACATTTTTAAATAATTCTAAGAACGGATATTTTAATATCAAAAAATGCTTCTGTTACATATTTTCCTGGGCTCTTTCTTTAATTCTTGAAAACACTTTTAAAAAATGCCACCTTCAGAAAGTATATAACACTTTACTCCTTTGAACATAATATTCTATAAAATAATTCATGAGACATAACTGTCTTATCACCATTTTAAAATAAATCTTAGATAAACTTATAAATAATATGTTTCAATACATTTTTTAGACTCCGTATAATGTCCGAGCTGTGGTTTTTTTTATGTACCAAAACAGTTCTTCGGTGAAATATTAATAAAGCTGTATCAATAAATATTCCAAACATTTTTTCAGCATTACAACTTATATCCATTTTATTTCGTAGTATATCCATCCTTTATTGCGAAGCTTAGGTTAAATTTTTAGATAAAATACGACTGATAAAGGAACTTTAAAAAATTTAACAAAGCATGTTAAACAAAATTATTAAAATATTTTTTAGTTTACACTCTCTTTTTTGCAAGTTACTTTTAAAATATTACTTAGTTTTTGCAAATAAATTATGAGAGAGCACTAAAATTGACTAAAATAATAATTTTAAAATACTATCTCTTTGATAGCTATAATTTACCTTTCTCTGGTTTCAATACATTATTAATCTCCCCCTATACCCCCATGCAATTCATATTTATAGTCTGTAAGAATACCTATTCCTATTGGTTAATTCTTACTTTAGCTTGAGAACAAATTTACATATTTTCAATTTATAGCAGAATTATATTTCAAAATCAGAAATTATGACGTAATGAACCCAAAATATTATTTAAAATATTACTTTTAAATAAATTATTATTTTATTAAAACTATTTAAACATTTAAAATAACTTTTAAAATAATTTTAATAACCTATTCCATTTTTTTTTAATATTCAATTTATCTTGTTTTTATTTAAATAAAATATTTAATTTTTATTATAACTGTATTCGTCTTTATGATACTATTTAAAACATTACATCATTTAAATATGCAATAATGACAGTTAACTTAATATTTATTATTATTTGCTTTTATGATAGGCAATAATTCTATCCAATTCTATAATATAACTTTTAAAATATTTTAAACTTTGTTATTAATTCAAACACGCGTGTGTGAACGTATGTAATATACAAGTCACATGATCAATAACTTTGACAGACAATTTTCAATCTATTTCTCTGCCCAGATTTATAAAATTGATACACTTATTATATTATATAAAATAATTATAAAAAATTTGGAAGAATAATTTAGAAAATATAGAACTAGATATAATTTTCACCATCATAAAGTTTATTTTAAAAATATACTATATTAATTTTGACTATTTAAATATGATTACAAATTTAAACATAGCATTTATTAAATTATACGTTTTTAAACTATTAAAATCGAATTTTTAAATATACTTTTAATTATTTATAGCTGTGTTATTTAATATGGCCAGCTTTTACAACCATATGAAACAATATTTTAAACTTTACATAACTATTTTTAAATAATTCGCCATAATTTTATATACTATATATTTGCTTTAGCTTTAAATTGTACTTTAAAAATATAATCGACAAACTATAATTAATGTATTAAAAGAACATATTCTAAAATTTAAAATTTTTAGTAATTGACTGTTATAAACTATTACTGACCTATAGAAAAGGGCACAATATATATATATATATATATATATATATATATATATTGTACCCTTACTTCTCGATATATAATATAATTTGAAATACAACTAGCTCAATTAAATTATTCTGCTTAATTAAAAATGTGTATATCTATTTTTAATTACTTTTATATTATCATATTCTAATTAAATTTATTATTAATTATCAAAATCAATATATTTCTATAGTATGTACTAATTAATAAGTATTCATTAAAATCATGAGACTATGAAGTAAAGTTACAAAATAATAAGTAGATTTACATTGAGTCAATATCTCCTAAGACATTATCTCAATGGCATAAGAATACTATCACCTCCTTATTAACTTACTACTACCTCTATAGCATTCTTATGGCTTTTTAAATAAAATAAATTATCTTTATTAATAATAAAATAAATAAATCTTAACTTTTAATTTTTAAAATATAATTAAATAATCTCAGGTTCTTCTAATTATCTTAAAGTAATGATGACTCATGTAAATAAGTATGATATGGGATTTTATATCAAACCTAAATACATCTAACTTATTTTAATAATAATAATACTCAATACTAATCTTAGGGTATAACTTAATCTTATCTATTTCTGTTATATTATTAAGTATTAAATAAATAAATAATCATATGTATATCTTTTATTTTCATATAGTATCTTAATTTTAGAATAGATCAAAATCTTACAACTTGATAATCTGTGGCAATAAATAATATTGTATTCTTATATTATGCATTATAATTACTCTATGACCATTGTAATATGATGTAATAATGTCAAACAATTCTCATAAATGATAATCAGGAAAATATTGTGTTTATTTCTAAATAATAATAATAAATTCATATTGTGCAAATATTATGTTTGTTCAAATTATCTGCTGTCAAATGCTGTGGTGCAAAATAATGAACTCGACACACTTTTAAAACAAATTAAACAAATTTATTTACATTAACTTTGATTAAGAATTTATTTACAATATTTACAGTTCAAATTAGAAAACAAAGAAAAATAAAATAAGAAAATAATAATACAATATGTTTACACTGTTATTAACTCATATTCCTAATAAGTAATTATACATCCTTTAAAATGCTGTATTAATAATATTGAAGTATGTTTTTAAAACTTAAACCTTAAATAAATATCAATAAACTTCAATTATTATACAGAAAAATTTATGTAAATAATATTTATGTAGCATATGTAAACAATTAAACTTTACTAATTAAATTGCTACATCACTTAAGTATTACTGTTATTCATTCCATAATGTAATAGTATGTATTCACTTTATTATTAGTACTACTTTAATATTATAATAGAAATTAATGTATCTGTGTAATGTAATAACAAATAATTGATTATAACTTTATATTTCACTTAATGCAATTCATGCTACAGGTTTTATCAAATATGCATTACATATATGTGTTGTTGAAATAATAATATTTAAAATATTCATCAATTTCAAATTCATAAAGCACTATATTAGATAAATTTTATGATTCTTTTCTGTGTGAAATTATTACTTTAATCCATGTGTTATACTACTCCTTCCTAATAAATTTCTATCTACAAAACATCCTTTAAAACTTATTTAAACTTTCCGGAAAAACAATCATCTACTTTACATAAATACTAATTATTCAAAACTATTTATACTTCATCATCTTCAGTAAACCTTTAATTCAAACATAAACTTCTACATAAAACTTAACTTAATTTATCCAATAAACAAAATAAAATACAGACTTTTAACTCTCTTCCTAACTTGCAATAAAAAAAATAATTACTTATAAATAATAAATATAATTCTAATATTATAACATAAAACAATATCAAAATTTATTAACGAAAGAATCATATAATTATTTCTAAGCTTCTTATGTAATGTTGCATCGTATTTATGTCATAAATTCAAATTATGCATATTTAAATAAAAACTGTCACTGCCAATATAATGTGTGTGTATTTTTAAAATAATCATACATTCATTCAAAATAACATAATATTTGGTTGATCTAAAGAAAACATATTAAATACATAAAAATTATTATTATTATACAATTTTTACCATAAATAATGAATTAATGTCCAGTCCATCTTCCAATATTCTTCGGAATTACAGCTTCATAAAATAATTCACATTTATACAACACGATCATTCTTTAACATATTACGTTTTATATTAATTATAAAATAAACTTATGCAATTAATTATTATATTATTTTTAGTTACTATTTTAAGAAATGTACCTATCTTATTTTTAATAGATTAATAATATTTAAATTTTATATTAAATAAATAAATAGAATTTATATTACGTAATTCCAGCGATGTTTTCTTTTAACCATAATAGTTCTTAAAATCCAAGGTACACATTTACTAGAACACCATTTCCTGTTTCCGGTCCATCACGTGTTTTTTAAAAGTTTATGAAAAATGATAACGTTCTTTTAAAACAAAATAAAAGTTAATTCCTCCATAAGAAATAAAATAAAATTAAAAATAGTTTATAGGATCCTGGTTTAGTTCTTTTAAAAATATTATTCAAAAGTTATTATTTTAACTTAGTCTATAGTTTATAAAAATTTATATTTAATTATTTTTAAATTAACTTGGACGTCCACATATTATTTGCGCATTCCATAAAATATCCAGGTAAGAATAAACTTCTTTATCTATAAACGACCAGCGTTTAAATTATTTAAAATTTTTAGCTAATTATATTTCAATTGACTTGCCTTTAAAATTATCAACATTCAGTCTTTTAAACATAAAGACTTAACAAGGCAAGCATTCAAAGCTACTTTCATTTCTAATATCTTTACTTAAGATATATATATTCAAATTTATAGCTTGCAAAAATACTTTCTTCATAAAGAAGTATTTTATTCTTTAAAATATCTATTTTCTAATAGTCAATAGTAATTAGCTTTTAAAATTATATATTGTCCAAAATACTACTTTTCTCCATCTTGTAACTTTCCAAACTAATCCAGCGTTTGTCATACTTCTAGTATAAAGTTTCCGATATATTTTCACTATATATGATGTTCCCATGACCATTTGCATGTAAATTGAGCTTCAATTTAGAGACGATTGATAGGAAAATTTAAGTTAACACTGCATGTCTATCATTTAAAACTTTTATAAATTATTTACAATGACACTCTTGTAATTTTAAAATTGATTTTAAGAGCGTCTATAAATTTACTTAGCTATTTTTTAATAACACAATTAACTTGAAAAATCAATCACAGAGTCCTCTCCTAACAATTGACCTGAGCTTTTATACCGGAAGAAACTTCCCATTTGATTGGTAGATTAAACAATCAACTTTGCTGGCTTATTTACATATTTACCAACAACACAAAATTAAAAATAAATAATGACTTATTTAATATTTAATATTTATTACATTATTAAATTTCTAAAATAATCTTTATCGTTTATTTAAATCCACTAAATACGTTTTAAAATATTCTTATTTACTTGATTTTAATTTTAACTTTTATAAGATTATTTAAAATAAACTAAGTCTTTTTTATACGTTATATTTTTAAAACAATATTTTAAAATCAGATTTAATATTTTACATTGAATATCTTTATTTTTATCTCGTGATAACTCACGTATTATTTATAAATTTTACAACATGACTTCAAAATATTTTTGCAACTTTGCTAAATAACTTCCAAGCATGTTTGTGTATATTTAAATAACATCTGTTCTTTTTACAACACAAGAAACGCTTATCCTCGTCTAAAAATAAACTAACAATTGCATTTTTTAAAATAAATATTTTTAAAATAAATAAGATATTATAATAGATTTTAAAATAATTATCCAATATTATTAAAATCAAATATTAATCTTCTATTTAAGTACTTATAATAATTAATAATATTTATATTCTCTTATAATATTATTTTATCAATAATAAATATATGTATTTAATTTTAACTTGTCTTTTAAATACTTTTAGCTTTAAATACCTATTTATTAAATATATTCATGCAGTATTGACTATGGCCATTTTTCCAACTATATATTATAATCATCATCATTTAAAATGTCTCTCTCAATATTAGCACAATTTTACATATCAAATACTCATAGATTGCTTTCATTAAATCTTTTGAAATATTACCATAAGCAAAATCAACATCACATATTCAAATATATCTTAAATTTAAAATTTTTAATAAATTAGCACAAAAATTAACTGGTGACCCATACAAAAGGGCACAATATATATATTGAGTTTTGCCTGTTTTAATTGTAGTGTTCCAAATAATTTGCTCAATATTTAAAAATATTCTGACAGTAGGAAAAATTAAGTTCATCTCATCTTGATAATACAAAATTAGATGTGTCTAAATAATTCAATTCACATGATCACTCAATCAAAACATAAATCAACTCTTGGTGATTTGTTTAAATAAAAATATAAAATCTGTGTTGTATAAAAATTCTATTTTAATGATCGAAAATTCAACATCAAACATTATTAATTCACTGCAGGATGAAGGTCTTTCCAAGTTCAACCCATCTTCTCCAATCTTTAGCTTCTCTTCTCCACATCACCCCTGCATATTTTTCTTATTTCATCCATCCATCTCACACATGGTCTCTTTCTGGGTTTTTTACAATTTTTTGGAATCCAGTTTAAGATTTCAATTCCAGCCCAACTCCACTTCACTCTTTTAATTTTTCAATTAGGTCAATAACACCTGTTTGTTCTCGTACCCATATATTGAATTTTCAATCTCTTTTTGTTACTTCTAACATGCATCTCTCCACACATATTTGAATGGTCTGAAGTCTTTGTATTGCTCTTCCATTAAATGTCCAAGTCTCAGATCCATAAGTAAGCACTGGTAAAATAAATTTATTCTAAAACTTTTTTTTCAAACATATAGGCATATTTCCTTTTAGTATCAAGTTATTTCTACCAAAAGCACTCCAACCAAGTTTAATTCTATGATTAATTTCATTTAATTATGTTTTCATCTGTATTAATACTCTGACCAAGCTATTTGTAGCTCTTAACTTCTTCTTACTTATCATAATCTATCTTTATTTTCATATTTTAAAAAAATCCATTGAAGCTTACTTTAATCTTTTTAACATTTATCTTTAGTCCTACTTTCCTACTTTCATCTGATAACCACTGCAACATTTCCTGCAGCTCTAAAGCATTATTTGCAAAAATAACTACATCATTTGCAAAATCTAAATGACGGAAATAATCTCCATTTACTTTTAATTTTTAGGTTCCCATTTTACTTTACATCCTTCTCAATGTTGACTTTCCTAGTATAATTCTGTAATCTAATTATTACTGTAGCATTTTATAAATATTCTTAAAAATATGATAATCTCCTGGATCTATATCTTGATGATCCAATGCTTTAATCACTGAAGAAATGTTTATAGAATCAAATGCCTTTTCGTAATCTACAAATCCAAAGCATAATGGCAACTCATATTAATTTGCCCTTTCTATAACTTCTCTCAATACCTGAATATGATCTACTGTACTAAAACCATTTTTAAATCCAGATTGTTCTCTTGGTTGGTGGAAATCCAATGTTCTCTGTAGAAGAGTTGCAATTATCATGGTAAAAATTTTGTATAAAACTAATAAAAGGCTGATAGGTCTGTAATTTCTACTATCTTCTTGATCATCTTTTTTAAATATTAATATCAATACTGCATTCTTCCAATCATCTAATACATCTTTCTCATTTAGACATTTGGATTATAACTTTGCTAAAAAAATTCTATTTCTTCACCTGCTTCTTTTAATATATCAATTATAATTCCATCATTACTTGGAGCCTTTCCTTTTTTCATAAATTTAATTGCACGTCTCACTTCTACATTTAAATTTCTGGGCAATTCGGAAGATATAATAGATATAGGAGGTATTTGTTCTTTATTACTATATAATTGTTGATAGAAGTCTTCTAACCATTTCATGCTGTCATCTCTCTTTTTAGTAATAATTCCATTTTTTTTCTATTGCAGATATAACTTTCCTACCAATACCAAAATGTTGTTTTACACTCTTGAGACTTTTATTCTCTTCTACATCTTTTCTTGCTAGTTCACAGTTATACTGTCTTATAGCATTTTCAACTTTTTTTCTTACCATTTTACAAAATTCAAAGTATTCAATTCTTTTTAATGCATCATTTTTGTAAATCTTTATATTCCTTCTTTTTTTCATAAATTCTCCAGTATAAATTCTTTAGTATAATGTTAATTTCAATACTTATTTAACCTATAAACATTAAAATCTATTGTTTGTATTCAAATACAATATATATACACCTGTGTCTCTTTTTATTTGGACTTATTTAACACGATTTTGAAGTTACGCGATTCGTGTTTCACCGGAAGTCGAACTCCGATATTGCGCTATTACTTTAAATAATAAATTTTGGCACTTACGTTATATTGAAAGTAATAACACATTATTGGAATTCGACTTTCATCTTAGTAATTTCAATATTTTCAGTGCTTTATAATAGTAAGATTTTATGCAATAATGAAATTAAAATCATGATTTCCACATTTTATGTTTACGCACATTAAATTTTACAAGATTATAATATACAAAATTAACAAAGCGTATGCCACACTTGAATGAGAAGCTATAAAGATACACAGAAATTATTACACGCTAAGCGCTTTCGAGGACTTTTGCCTCATATTCATAGCGGTACTGTGAGCTGCAGAACGAAAAAAAAAAATTTTGTTTCGTTCTGCAGCTCACAGTACTGCTATGAATATGAGGCAAAAGACCTCGAAAGCGCTTAGCGTGTAATAATTTCTGTGTATCTTTATAGCTTCTCATTCAAGTGTGGCATATGCTTTGTTAATTTTGTATATTAAATTATCGAATGAGAAGTCTTAAAATCTTTAATACTTTACAAATATGAATTTTTATCAACAAAGACTCACTTTAAGATTATAATGTAAATTTGTTCAAACATTGTGTGTGTTAATTTTGCATTTTAAATCACATTCTGTTTTTGCTTTTTAAAAATGAACATAATCAATTATTAATCATTTAGTGTCCACAAGTTTATTTTTAAAAGGTGAGTAATAGCAGTGAAACGAAATTTGATTTTTAAACGGAATTGAAAATTAAAAAATTAAAGACAAAAATAAAAGTTTAGATGCAGAAGAAAATGTAGAAAAAGATAATGAAACAGAAATGGAACCTGTTCCTTTCACTGCAAAAATGATTCAAGAAAATCTTCAACTTTCTAATCAGTTGTCAAATTATTTTCTTATAAATGACACTAAACACAAACGTGCTCTTAAATTCCAATGAGAGCTAAATGGTTATATGTCTGGATATCGCGTTCATAAACAATTAATAAAATCATCATCTCAAAGATTAATGATGTTGTCACCAGAAAACAATTAACACAACATGAGAGTGAAGTTGGCACTAGTTGTATTTCCTCTTGTGAAGAATCAAAAACCAATTTGCAAATGAATCTGTTTACCGGCAAATAGCGATAATAATTAAAATGTGTATAAAAAAATGTATGCATACAAATACATATTGTTTTGAATAAAATTAAATATTATAGTTAAAAAATAGTTTAAAAAGTTTGTCTTGTATCAATTTTTTTCAAATTTGAAAATTTTTATTAGTCATATTTTATTTCCTTATTTTTTTTTGCGCGAATTTTAAAGTAATTTTATGTTAGTGCTTTGCTCTTACGCGATTTTTGAAAAATCACAGACCGCATCCCCCCTTTTTCAAGGTAAGTTACATCTATTTTTGCACAATTTCGTTTGCGCATGTTTTCTGAGGAACCTATCTATCGCGTAAAATGAGACCCAGGTGTATATATATATGCAGGTCACAAATGAGAAAGATTTATAACTGTTACCATAGAAACTAACTTTAATATGTATACTAAAAACGTATGTCACTGTTCAACTACCGCTATTAATTTGAAAATTTATTAATAAACGTTCAAAAATTTTTTTTAATAAAATAAAAATCATTATATCTCACCCTTCAATTCTAAATCAATGTTGTACACAATAATTAATTTATTTTACAAACCTAAATTACGGGGAATTAATATCTATATATACATTAATACTTGAGAATATCTATTTGCACACTTAAAAATTTAACTTTTTTTTTTATCATTTACTTAATTTACTTAATCACATAACGATTACTAGACAATTTTAACATCTTCTACTTATTTTTTATATTGAACTGCACTCAAGTCCCATATAAAGTGCCTTAATCACAGAAAAAAAATCTAAAGGATTGTAAAGCGTATGGTTATCTGAAGCAGCATTCTTTGACTCATCAAAATTTTAATGATACATATAAATCTGTTTTCATTACCTTATGGGAATATAATAAAAGCATCTACATAGCAAATGTATAGTGAGAGATAATTCATCACATTTTCAAAAATAAAACTTGTACATATTGTTATAGTCCTCGTTGACCTTATGGCCAAGATAGTCATTAATCAATAGAATTTCTAAACCTTATATATAGGTTTGACTTAATTTATATCCCTAGCAAATTATGCATATGATGCACTGCCTTAAGGCATTAATGTAATCTTTGATTTTATTTTTATTTATTTATTTATTTATGTTTCTTTCATGCTTGCATTAATTTACCTATCATAATTTTTTTATGCAGCTCCTGAGACTAGGCTATTGAACTAATACAACTTTTGATTTTTCTATATACATGGTTTGCATACCATCATCATCATCATCATCAACCATTATCAATCCACTGCAGGATGAAGGTCTCTCCAAGTTCAATCCATCTTTTCCTATCTTTAGCTTCTCTTCTTCACATTAATCCTGCACACTTTCTTATTTCATCCATCCATTTCACATGTGGTCTCTTTCTGGGTCTTTTACAATCTCTTGGAATCCAGTTTAAAATTTCAATATGCATACCATATTTATATGTATTCATTGAAACTTTCTTATTGACCTAATTTTATGCTATCATTGATTTTTCTTGTATCTACTCTAAGTTGTAAAGAAAGTTTTAATTTTGAAAGTTAAAAAAAAAAGAATGATTTCAGAAAATTGCTACCTCTTTAAGAAGAAAAATAACACCATCGTATCACGATACTTCTGTAGTATAATAATCCTCAATTATCGATAATATATCCCATTTTAAATAAATATAAACAAAATGTTTTAAATAATATCAGGTTGATATTTGTATTTACGTTTAAATAAAACAAATATATTATGTCTTAAATAAAAAAAGGAATTTTATATATAGTTTATACATAAATTATTTTTATTATTATTAAAAGGTTGTTGTACAAAATTATTGTTATTATCACTCTATAAAACACACACACACACACACAAATAAACATAAAAATAAAAAGATAAAACAACGAAAGAAACATGAAGGAAAAAAACGCTCAACGTCAGATAATTGTTTTATAAATATATTTAATTTCACCAAATTTAAACTTAAAAAAAGAAAAAAAACATTTTCAGTTGTATAATGAAAATAACCTTGAAATATTTTAAATACATTTAATTTTACTTAATTAAATTTTCATATCAAATAATCCTTTTATTTGCAAGTACAGATATTTATATTAAATACAAACTACATATATAGCAACAAAAATACTAATGAAATTATAGTTTTTACAAAATTTTATTCAAAGCAATGGTTTCGTCAGTTAAACAAATCAAAAACGAAAAATTATAAACAAAAATCTAAATAGAAATACATCCATATAACTATCAATAATTCATCCTCAATATTAATAATCTTAACATCACTGAAAGTTCTCATAATATTGATAAACTAAATATCCAAAATATTTAATGGAAATGGTCTTTTTAATTTATTGCATGGTGTTGACAACAGGTCATCTATACTTCGTTAATATTCTAAAATTAGTATTACGTTCAATAACATATAATCTGAATTGAAATACTTACTTTTGATTCTGATTTCAGAAACTTTAATTAGTAACAGTTTAGAATTATTTTTTTTAATAAAGTCACCTCAGTACTTCTTTCAAGAATTTATCATAAACTCCAATAAACGAGTATTTTCAATAATTAATTTACTATTTGCTTATTTAAAAAATAAAACATCCATATGGTAAATTAGTAATTATATAAATTAATTGTCATTATGAAAATTTAAAGAATGTTTTATAATTGGTTCGTACGTACTAGAACTTACCATCATGGAAGTGATATCAGAATAATCAAATATTCAGCTTTCCCAGATAGATGATTTCCAATGCAGTATATAAAAATATGTCAGCGTTATTTAAATCTGTTATATGTCAATTAATTAGCAGCTGAATTTTTTTTAAACTTCGATAATCTTAATGTTAAAAACTAAATAATAATAGATATAAAAAAATATTTTATAATCAGCACTTTTACTTATTTATTTTGTAGTTTTCTTCAATGACAACTGAGTTTTTTGCATTTAACGTGAAATAAAAGTATCTGGGGGGGGGTAATTAATTCAATTCCTTAATATAAAAAATAAAGATGGACTTAATTAATTTCTTGACCTTCCATTGGTTTTATTTCAAGTTAAATATAAAGCCCGAGTAAAGTGGAAAGAACAGTTATTTTGTGTTTTTAATAGAAGGTAAAGAAATGAATGTGTTGATTATAAAATAATTTTTATTTCTATTATTAATAAATCACTGCTAGTATTTTGTAAATACAGAAGTCTAAGATGTAATTAAAAGTCTTAAGTTACTCTGACACATTAAGGTCATTTAAATGAAAGATCAGAGTAATTTAAGGTCAATAAGATTATGACAACAATATTGGCATCCACAAGGGTTTGAACATTCCATCATCAGATTTTCAATGGTATTGATGACTGAAAGGTTGGAGGGTGGAGAAGATTGAAGTCTGTCCATTAAAGTTTACTATTTTAATATAAAACTGAGCACTGATTATATATGTGTGTGGGAAATGACGATCTGAACAAACTGATGAAAGCTGGTTCAGCACGAAATATATATATATATATATATATATTTCGTATATATATATATATATATATATATATATATATATATATATATATATGTGTGTGAGTGTGTGTAATTATATACAGTAACTGAATATTTGTAAATACAGTAAGTAAATAATTAAAAAATTTATCCACTTAGGAGCGCTTTACCCGATTATCCCAGTAATCTTTGTCAACTAAAGCTTTGAAATATTCAGTTTTATAATTACGTATATTGCATTAAAAAAAAACAATGAATAATATATATATAATTCACCATACAGTGACAAACTTCTATGCATGTTTCAGTACAATTAATTAGAAGTTTTATAATTATATTGCATCATTGTGCTTATGGAATATTTGATTTAGACTTATATATTTAATGTTATATACAACGGCGAAACTATTAATAAAAGTTAGTCTTATTTAAATGTGTCTTTAAATTTATTTAGATATATAGCTGAATATTTTTATAGAGAAAAACCGCCCATGATTTATTTATGCATTATTATTATATCTAATAATAACAAATATGATTATTGTATATTTGATGATGTCATTTTTAATTATATAATTTAGTTGTGTATATGTTACTACTCATTTAAGTAATGGATCTGTCCAGAGTACAATCTTATTTTAATTGGAGTCAGCATTCATCACTATAAAACAGTGGTTGTATGGATGAATAAATTATAAACAATGAAAGAAACAAGACAATAGGTGAACATGAACAGTGACACTAATTAATTCTATAAAGAAAGGAGACCTGGCCATAAATAGGCAGTCCATTTGAGAAGTAGTTTCAGAAAACATTGGATCTTATACTGGTCACTGTATATTTGATTGCAAAAGCAGTAAGGCATGATTCATATCAAAAAAGATGTTGCTATATACTAATTCTGACATGAGACTAAGCTCTGATAATACAATTGAAAGTCTCATCAAAATTAAATATGAATGAAGTTACTATGGTATATATGGAAATGTTAGAATCATCTAGAAGGTTATCAGAAGTCTTTTGCTTCAATAGTTGTACCACAACTGATGTTATACCTAGACAATAGTATAATGTGAATGTTATATCAGATGTTTATATATATATATATATATATATATATATATATATATATATATATATATATATATATATATATATTGTATATGAGTGTTTAATACTTATTTATCCATATTGTGTAAGACTGTGTTTATGACAAGGGCATATAAATATGAGTTTATTTAAGCTTTAATTGAGTTTTATACATTAAAGATTATATAAATATATTGTGCCCTTTTCTTTAGGTCAGCATAAATTTATTATATCAATTTACTAAAAAATTTTAAATTTAAGATGTGTTCTCTTGATATAATGACTATGTTATAGTGACAATCTTTTTAAAAGTTCAATTAAAGCAAGATAAAGATATTTAATGCCTAAAATTGTGCTAAATGAATTTAAAACAGTTAAATAAAGCTAAATGTATAAATTGTATATGTTTGGGAAAGCTGGCCATTATAAAAAATGTAGTAGTAAATCTTTAAAATATGTATTAAAAGTTGAATTTTAATAGCAATAACCTATAATTAAATAAATACTATATTTTACAGTATAAATTATATTTAATAATTATATTTAATATTATATGTTTTAAAAGTAGTCTTTGTGGTAGAGAAATGTATATTTAATTTTATGGTATCAAAATTATTATTCCAAAATTATATTATTATATTATTTCTTTAATATAATAATTGTTGCAATTAAATATTTAATATTCCCAGACAGAATTTGATACAGTCTGTCTCTGTTGTAAGTCATGTGACATGTATATAGTTATACATGCATGCTTACTAGTGTTTTTGTTAACAAAGTTTCAAAATTTACTTTAAAAATTACACTATAGAATTGAAGATATTTATTTATCTATCACAAAAGAAAATATTAAAATTAGTTGTCATAAAATGTTTAAATAGTTTTTAAGAAACGAATGCAGTTAGCAAAATTTAAATATTTTGTTTTAAAGAAAATAGGTACATTAAACATTAAAGGTGGGATAAAATGATAAAATATTGTTTTAAAAGTCATTTTAAAATGTTTAGTTATTTTTAATAAAGTATAAAATTGATTTAAAATTAATAATTTTTAAATAATATTTTTAAATAAGAATGAGTCATAATTTTATTTTTGATTTTAATTGTGTAATATCAAAGTTATATGTAAATTAAGCTATCAGGTGAAATCTTAATCCATCAATCCGATGCCTGATTTAATGGGATATAAATACCGATGCTTAATTATTTTCAGTGTGCTTCTTTTTAAAATTTTTGTGCTTCTTTTAAAAAAAATCTGTTCTGTAAATTTAATCAGCTTTAAATTAGTCAATTCAGTGCTATAATAGCTCTCTAATAAATTATTTGAAACATAGAAATGTATCAATTTAATTATTTAGTAAAGAGAGTATTGTAAAAAAAATTACAAAATTTATTATCTAAATTATGCAATGCTAGAAAGTTAATTTACCTTACCGGACTTTTTGTCGAAATTTAATTAAATGTTGCATTAAAACATGGAAGTACCAAGAGGAAATACTGTATTATTTAAAAGGATTTTGTAAGTAAAAGTTATAATTAAAAATATAGTCTTAATAATTTTAAGAGGAAGAAGTATTTTATTAGCTAAAATTATATATTGGACATTATGTGAAGAGCTGAACAAGAAATCTGATCGGAACTTTAAAATAGTAATGTATTTTCTTTTGGGAAGATAGTCATATTAGAAACAGAAAAATAATACAATAAAACTTTAAATCTTTCAATAAGGTGAAAGTAAAAATTATATTAAGGTAAAAAATTGCAGAAAATGTTTTTTTCTTTTGGAAGAGAACATTATTAATTATTTTTAAACTGTCATAAAATAATAGTTAAATGAAGAGAGTTACTAAAAAACCATACGTAATATGTCTTTATTATTTTTAAAGTCTACACGCATTATAATAATTTTGAAAAAAAAAAAAAAGATAATTGAAACTAATAATGAAAAGAAAAGTATCCTTGGACAAGTAATAATGCATATCCAGACAAATAAACCTTATATATGATAAAATTATGGATAATAAGTAATTATTAATTCCTGAAAATGTTTTTAAAATGTGCAAGAATCATATCCGGATGTCCGAATTCATATCACCATTTCGAGGACACTGCAAGCCAGCATAGGAGCAATGAAGGAAACTTCAAAGTGTTCTTTTTAAAATTTTATAAATTTAAATTATTTCAATAATAATTGTTCTGAATAATAGAGACAATGGACTATTATTTTACAAACTTTTTCAGAACAGATCAATTATTATTTTCATCAATAATTTCAGATTTCTAGACGTCGACTTTTCATTTTTTTTATCATTTATTTTAAACTTCGTTCATTATGTTTGGAAGGAATACACAGATCATGCATCAATTTTTAGGGGAAGAGAATTTTCTTTTCATCACCAAGCATTTGAACAAAAAGCATAGCAACAAGGGTTGGTGGTTTAATCGCTCCTCAAAGTTGATAAAGAAACTTTGAGGAAATAAAAATATTTTTTTATTTTTATATTTTTTGTAAAGAACATTCGTCATAGAAGTTTATACGTAAATATGTCTTTGACTTATTTTTTAAATTAACCCTAGTATTAATTGTAATGTTATTTAATAATTAGAATAGGATAGGTACATAAAAGTTTAATAACCCACTAATAATATTGTAATTTTTATAAAAGATATCTTAATAATTTTAATGAATTTTAAGTATGATAGTATGAATGAATGTGAACTATGCAATGTTTTATTTTTTAAATTGTGGACCAGAAGACATCATATATAAGGGATTGACAAGTAGATATCACTTAGGTAATAGTTGTAGATATTAATATTTTTATGATGTATTTTTTTTTAGATTATCAACCAATTAGATAATGTTATAGTATGAACGTATGGGTTACTTGTGAATATATTATACAAACATAAAGTTTGTAGAAGTTAGAATTTATTTAGTATAAAAATATGAATACTTTTGTTTCATATTACTGGTATAATACAACTTAATAATGAATAATTATATGATTCTTTTATAAAGAACTTTAGTATTTCTTAGATGTTTAAAGTATTGGTAATAGTCATTTGTATTTTGTACAAGAATATTTGATAAGAAAGTGAAATAACCTTTTCTTGTTGATCAGTTGAGATCGTTATATTTACAGGTGAATTTTATTTGTTATTTTAAAATGATGTCAGAATTATTGTCGATGTAGATTGATAAATCTATAAGAAAATTTGTAAAGGGTAGTGACTTGGTAGTAATTTAAATATGCAACCAAAGAGGTGCTTTTAATATAGGTTTTTGTTATGGAAATAGGAATAATCTTTATGATCTTATTAATTATGCAGGTACAGATAACCGAGCCCGGTAGCTTGTATATTTTTTATGGTCAATGTTTACCTTTTATATTTAAAATTGATGTCCCAGAAAGCTGAAGAAATAGCTTGGACATCATTGTTTGTAGTGGAGGTCATTAGACAGATAAGTCATCCCTCTATTTTATTTATACACTGTACCATGAAGTCTATCTAATATATGTACTATTGAATTGAGACTCTAGTTTGTCCCTATACCTGCATCTGTTTGCTATCACGATTTTCTAAAGTATTACATTGTACAGAATTGTATTTTAATGGAAAATGATAGATAATTTTTTAGAGTTTAAGGATCGTTATTGAAAATGAATAAAATAGGTTTGCTTACTTAGAAGGATGATAAGAATAAATGCAAATGGAATTTAAAATCAAACAGAATTAAGCATAAGGAATCATAGAAATATTTTTTATATTTTTATTTTTAATAAAATGAATTTCATGAAAGTATGTAAATGATAAATTAGGTTGTTCATGAATTTGGAATAACTTTAAGTATTTTAAAAGTTATAGGTATTGCATATTTTTAATGGATAGTGTATTAAAACAAAACAATATAGGATAAAGCAGAGCTATATTTCATAGTTATTTAATGTTAAAGAAATACATCAACACTTACAGCAATTTCATATTAGATCAATACTAAGTAAGAGATGTTATGTATGACAATTAGATTATCAATCATGTCCACTCATTTTTGTTAATGAACCAAAATGAATATGTTTTGTTTAACAGTAACAACATTGCTATAAGAAACTATTTTAGTGATTGAGAATAAATTACGAGGTACATATTTGTATTATTAATACTTTTTGGACTTTCTGTTTTATGCTTTGTAACTGACGTATGTTTAAAAGAAGCATATTTCAATGACCCTTAATGATAAATAATATTTAAAAAGTTACTTAAATTAAGTATTATCATTATTATTAGAATTCAGATGAATAAGTAAAATAGACAAATCAATTTTTTAAAGTCGGAGTGAAGACTTAATTTTTATATTTTATTTTATTAGTTCATTATGAGAAACTGGAAATTGAATAGATGTAAGATTTATTTGAAAACTTTAAATATTGTACTTAGATTATTGTTTATTTTTATTGTAATAAAATTTTTGTTAAACTTGTTTTCTAAATTTGTGTTTAATTTTTTTTTCCATACTGCAAAACATTTGACCACAGAGGGTTTGAACCAAAACATAATATTTGGACAGAAATAAATAAAAAATATTATTTAAGAATCATAATATTTTCCTAAGATGATTTATTTAAAAAATTACATTTCCATTATTTTATGGTCATAAGTTAATCGTTATAATATTACACAAAGTTATAATGCTATCCGTTGCCACACATATATTTTTCAGATTATAAAATACTACCACATATTTATTTACAGTGTCATATGAAAGATAAAATATTATGTTATATTATTTCTTTATTGTTATTATTGTTGATAAGATTTATAATGGGGGAAGATAGATAAGATTAAATCATACAATGAAGATTATTATTATTGTTATTACTTAGGTGTGGTTGAATATGATATTAAATCCCTTACCATGCTTTACTACAGTAATTTTGATTGACACAAATTAATTTAAGAACCTGAGATTTATTTTAGCTAGATTATTTTAAATAAAAGATTAAGATTTATTTATTAGTGTAATCTTAATTATTCAATTATTGTTGAAATCGTGAGAATGCTTTAGATTTATTATTTGAAATAGTAATAGGGGAATAGTGTTCTTATGCCACCAAGGTAGTATCTTGTGGGATATTGGCTCAATGTAAAATAATATTTCCTAAAAATAATATTTCAAAGAAAGAAAGACTAGCATTAAATAATATTAAATCGGATAAATCAATTGCTGTACTTCCAGCTGATAAAGACATGCCACTGTTGTTATAGATCGGGACATTTACCATAATAAAATTTTAGATTTGCTTGATGATAAAACTTATTAACCATCAAAAAAAGATCATACTACATATTTGGAAAAAACAACAAAAGCCATTATTAATATATCACCTATTGAAGCAGAGATAAAAAAAATAAAATAATCCCTCGTGAAAAATCATGTGTCTGTCCAAAATTTTATGGACTTCCAAAAATTCACAAACCACATACCCCACTTCATCCAATAGTAAGTGCAATAGGATCTCCGACTCATATTTTAGCTAAATATTTATCGGATTTCATTAAACTTACAATTCCATCTATTAAATCATATATTAAAAACTCTTTTCATTTTATTTCTGTTTTAAAAAATTTAAAAATTAGTGCTAATGACATTCTGGTCAGTTTTGCTGTCGTGTCTTTGTTTACAAATATTCCAATTGATGAAGCTTTAAATGTAATTTCACAGCGTTGCAATTTGCCAAACCATATTATTGCTTTGATTAAACATTATCTCTAGAACACATATTTTGTATATAATGGACAGCATTACAGACAAGTTTTGGTACTCCTATGGGCTCACCTATCTCAGGAGTAATAGCTGATTTATTCATGGAAAATATAGAAACTCGTGCTTTAGAATCATCCTCTTTAAAAACCCTCATTTGGTTCAGATACATAGATAACATTTTTGTCATATGGCAACATGGAAAAATAAATTAGATGATTTTTTCTTACATTTAAATAATATTCATTCTCATATTAGATTTACAATGGAGACGGAGTCTGATGGAAAACTCCCTTTTCTTGATGTTTCATTCACCAGAACACCAAATAGTTTATCATTTTCAATTTATAGAAAGAATACACACATTGCCAGATATTTATATTTCCATTGTCATCATCACCCAACTCAGATCATTTCTGTAGCCAAAACTCTTTTAAATAGGCCTTTAATCTTTCAGATAAGTCACATCTGAAAGATGAAATAAATCATATTAATAGTGTTTTATTAGCAAATAGTTATAATTATAAATTTATTAAAAAAAGCCTTATTTCAAACCCAAAATGGACAAAATAAAAAACAAAAAGATGATAAATCAGCTATTAGGATTTGTGTTCCATATGTAAAAGGAACTACAGACAGTATTGGACGTATATTAAAATGCTATAATATAAATACAGCATTTTCCACTCATCAAAAGATCAGCAATATAATAACCAAGCCTAAGGATTCAATCCCTATTGAATCTCATGGTGTTTATAAAATCTCATGTGAAACTTGTAAGGCTTCTTACATAGGTATGAGCAATCATCACATCAGTGTTAGGAGAGATGAGCATGCTAATGCAGTTAAACAACACTCATCATCATCAGCACTCTTACTCCATACTATGGATTCAGGTCATAAAATTACTTTTTCTAGTACCAGGATCATATCCAGATGTGATAATCTATACCAGTGCAAAATTAGAGAAGCCATTGAGATACTTAAAAGGCCAGATTGTATCAATAAGTGAGATGATACAAGCAAACTTCCTCCTATTTGGAAAGATTTTTTTAAAAAAAACATTCTTAATTTAACATTTTTGCTATTGGTGGAACTTTAACAGTTTTTTTCAAATCGGTGATTGTAGCACCTCTACAACTGTCTTTATACCTTTTATCACTCTATGGATGACTTGTGTTACCAAGTCGAAATGTCAGTATATAAATTTTTAAAATATTTTAACACAGATGAACCCGCAGAATATGTCTTTTACATATGCTACCCGTGAAAATCTTCGTATCAACATATATATATATATATATATTGTACCCTCACTTCTCGATATATATATATATATATATATATATATAAGTTAAAGAAATACATGTATTGATTTATTTATATTAAGTTTTAATTTTTATTTCAAGTTTTTAATTTTATTTAATTTTACTCTTAAAAGTAATTTTAGTACAATTTTGGTGCAACTTTTATTAGTTAATTTTTATTCAGTATTACCATATTAAAATCTTTAGTAGATATGTTGATACTTTCAAGAGAAAACAGGCTTTCATTACTAGTCTTGGTGAAAATATATACATATAAAATTTATCAACAAACATGCAATAAAGATAAATTGAAATATAAATATTAGCCAAAACATAATTTACTTATCTAATTTTTATTTAACTTCTTTGCAATAATAAAACCTGTTGTTGCAAAAGTGAGGCAGAATCTGTAAACATCTGTCACTTCCAGAACTCATATTTTATGAACTCTCAAATTAGAAACAATTTGAATAATGTACATATTATTGTACCAAAACTTTCTTGTAATATTAAAATTACAATAATCAAATGCAATAAAAATGAAGTAAAAATATGTACTATACATTAAATTTGTTAATTTATTTTTGTTCTTAATTGCATTGCATTTCATAACAATCATAGTAACAAATCACTATTATAAAAAATGACTGTCCAGGAAAAAAATTCAAAGTTGTATTTTATTAATTTGTTATGCATAAGAAAAAAATTACATAACATAAAATGCACTGGAAAAAATGAAAAATATAGATTAATTTTGTACATATTTTAAGATAATAAATCATTTATCAGCATACTTCAATTTCACCAATATGATGTCACAATAATAGTTGTAAAATATTTAAAAATACTGCTCTACAAATACAGCAAGTGTAATATATTTACTATGTGATATGCTCCCAATGAAGTTAATAATTTATTTGATTAATTATATGATCAATAAAATGTTTATTCCTTAAGTATCATTTTTGTTTTAATTTTTTTTTTTAAAAGCACTCTAAATGTCTAACAAAGGATCATGAATAGAATGAAGGCAAAAATAAGTGGCTTTATTTTGAATTCACTCTATTCTTGATCCTTTGTTCAACATTTAGTGTGCTTTTAAGTCATAGTCTGGGGGAGGTTGATTTACTCCTTTTGTTCACATATACATTGAGCTAAACGTTTGCTGCCTGTCTGTTTATTAAATCATGTTTGCATTTATATATTAATTTAGCTTCCTTTACTTTCCTTGTATTATTGTTTCTTTTAATTTGTAATATTTTTACATTATTATAATTAAAATTAAAAACTTATATGCATAATCTACTATGATCATAAAAAACGATGTTGAAACATCATTTTAATTACAATTTTGTTTAGTTTTGTTAAAACTCTTTTTAATAACTGCAGGTGCTCTTTAGTTGTTTTCTCCAATGTACATTTTGATTACCCTAAATATCCACTAATAAATTTCCATCTTCATTTATATATGATGCAATTTTGATTTAAGAAGGTGGTTTTAACTTTTGAATTGTTTATTATTTTGTTCATCCAGGAGGTGCATAAAATGCAATTTCACAAATATCTTTATATATTTTTCTTATAAAATTCATTTGCTCGTTTGAAATATTTAGTAGTGATAGTTATATTTTTATTAGTAGTAGAATCAACCATATTGTTCATATTTTTATTTTTATATTTCCTATTAAAAATTTTAATAGTATTATATACAACATGATAATTATATCTAACATTTAATAATTCATTCATATAAATTTCAAGACTTTTGCCTTTATCCGAATATATTTACAACGATTGTTTATTTCTAAACGGAAAGGACTTCAAACTACTGTTTTATGTGATATTAGCACCAATGACTTGTATGAAATGTACTCGCTTTTTTTCTATTGGTTTAATCATCATACAATAATCTAGCTTATATCTACTTCTAGTTATTTTAAGATGAAGAAACTGGACACACATCGACATTTATATCATAATTACCTATTTTAAGCCATCTAAACTATTTAATTTCTTAAACTATTTTTGATAATATCTGGATTATTTGCATATATGTGTGTGCGTATTCTGAATGAATATTCAGAGATTACTATAAATTTTGATTCTCTAGTAATGTTAAATCATTAACCATAGAACGCAATAATAATTCATTTTTTATATAAAATAATTTCAATATTTAAAGAAATCTGTAACTACGTTAAGATGTATATTAAAATGTGCATATATATATATTTAATCTGCATACTTGCATATTTTTTATATAACTAAAAAAAAATAAATAAGAATCCAATAACATTTATAAATCCTTGGAAACTTTATTTAATATAACAAAAATATGTTCTTTAAAAAAATGTTAATTTTATTTAAAGTTTAAGTTTTTCATATATCTAACTTTCTTTTTTTTTTTTAATTTAATTTACAATAAATATTTATTAATATGTTAAATTTGAGATAATAGTCATACACTTTTTTAATTAAATCTTATTTAATAAAGAGATAACAGTTTTTTTTAAAAAAAATAGAGAAAAAAAAGATGAACTAAAATAATATAAACATGACATCATGTCAATTATTGTTATAAATTTATAGATAAGTTTGTTTTTAAATGGGTGTACATCAATTTTATTTTTAAATATGTGTATAGATACATTCATTTATAAACATCTTTTCATTTATTTAAATACGTCTATTATATAAATGATATGACTTAAATATATTATAACTCTTATTAAGATATGTAAAATTAAGAGCGTGCTAATAGTTCTAAACAAGCTTTTTTTTTATTTATGATAAATGCTACTACAAGAGAAGGCATTCAAATCATTTTTATCTTGGATTGTCCCCATCCCCAGACCGGTTTCGACCTATGGGTCTCTTCAGTGAAGAGTTGGGACATTAGATTTAAAAAACCAACTCAAGCAAAGCATTTATCTAAAAGTTAATTGTTAGAAGAAGATCTGAAACTTTTAGACATCTACATGTCTTTACAGTCAGCTCTCCAACTGAAAAAATCATATGGGCCTGAACTTAATTCAGATAATCCATATATTAGTAGGCTTAGTTCTTTAATTTGAGTATCTGAATTAAGTTCAGGCCATATGATTTTTTCAGTTGGAGAGCTGACTTTAAAGACATGTAGATGTCTAAAAGTTTCAGATCTTCTTCTAACAATTAACTTTTAGATAAATGCTTTGCTTGAGTTGGTTTTTTAAATCTAATGTCCCAACTCCTCACTGAAGAGACCCATAGGTCGAAACCGGTCTGGGGATGGGGACAATCCAAGATAAAAATGATTTGAATGCCTTCTCTTGTAGTAGCATTTATCATAAATAAAAAAAAAACTTGTTTAGAGCTATTAGCATGCTCTTAATTTTACATATTTGTAAGTGCAAGCTATATATAAGTCATGTGACATCTGACTTGTTATTATTACTATTATTATTTTGCTGTTGTGGCTTTAGCTAAATTAAAGGGCTAAGCCTACTAATATATGGAGTATCTGAATTAAGTTCAGGCCCATATGATTTTTTTTCAGTTGGAGAGCTGACTTTAAAGACATGTAGATGTCTAAAAGTTTCAGATCTTCTTCTAACAATTAATTTTTAGATAAATGCTTTGCTTGAGTTGGTTTTTTTAAATCTAATGTCCCAACTCCTCACTGAAGAGACCCATAGGTCGAAACTGGTCTGGGGATGGGGACAATCCAAGATAAAAATGATTTGATTGCCTTCTCTTGTAGTAGCATTTATCATAAATAAAAAAAAAAGCTTGTTTAGAGCTATTAGCACGCTCTTACTTTTACATATTTGTAAGTGCTAGCTATATATAAGTCATGTGACATCTGACTTGTTATTATTACTATTCTTATTAAGATAATAAAGTCTATGTGAGATGTTATTGATAATTATTAGAATGTTATCAACTAATAAAAATAAATTATTACTATGCTGAATGTCCATATAAAACAAAATCATCCTGGTTAAAGATATGCTTTTTAGAAATAATTTATACATGTTTAAATATAAAAGCAAACATAAATATAATTTTGTACTATATATATATAACAATATGTGTAGATTATTACTATCCTATATGCATACATATATACAAATGTATCTATATGCATATAATAATCACTTCCAAAACTTTATTGCATATCTTAATAACAGTAGTGTAAAAGATTTATTTTGTAATGAGTTTAATATAACTTATTAGAAATATGCCATAAATGTTGTGAGTGCTTGGACTGCATTATTGATATAAATGCTCTTAATGAAATTAGATAGATTTTGAAATATAATTTCTAACACTTAATGCACGAATGGTGACGAACATGACCAAATTGCTAATAATTATTATTAGAACACATTTTTCACATAATACCTATCATTTCTTTATCATCTTTCATTTATAGTTATGACATTATTCATTTTAATATATATTATGTCTTTTGTAGACAATTCCAGAAACTTTGCACTCCCATATCCTACTGCAATGTTAGCTGTTAGTGGCTATAGTTCATTCCAACTTCTAGTGGCAAAACGTTGAATTAAAATAAGAATTTGGAAAAAAATATTTAGTTCTAAAGAGAATAAGTATTTTCAATTAAAAAAAATTAATAAGGCATCACCTAGTCACAACAAACAAATATTGATAGAATACTCACACAAATATTCTGCATTGTTTTGTTTAGAAAGAGAAAATGAATTAATAACTATATATACATTATATCTATTTATTATTTATTTTTATGCCTTTATTAAATTTCTGTTTTTAAGCATGTAAATTTAACTTGTATTTAGATTTTATTATTTCTTGTAACTTTTAAAAATATTAAAAAAGTGGTTTAACACACCTCGACAAGCATTGGTGGTCGAGTGGTCAGCACAACCGCCTTACAAGTCGTTGTCGCGGGTTCGCTTCCCGACCGATGCTTTGCCACATGAAAAAAAAGTTTAACACACTTGCAAACAGTAGCTGTAATACTGTTGTTATAATATTTCATATATATATATAAGTTCATTTTCAATTTTGAAAGACAGTTTTCATAGTTGAAGTTATGTTTAGTAAGATACTTATGAAAATTGTAAATTTTGCAATAGTCATCATTTATTTATTCCTAAAAATATTCTAGCAGAGACAAAAATGAAGTTCTTTATTAGAGACAATTTTTGTTTATTATTTATTTTGCCCATTTGGAAAATTATTACTTACTTTTAAACTAATTTCATTACTAAATTCCAGTCTACAAGAAATAAAAATTGCAGACTAAAGTAGAAATCAACTTTTATTTTAACAACACGCATGCACACACACACACACAAAACATTTGAAAATAAAATACAATACATTATGAGACAAGTAAAGAAAAATGGTAAATATATAAAATCAAGAAAAGGCAAGTAAACAATACTTTGAATAATTCCATGACAAAAATTAATTAATTAATAAATTTATATTAGCAATTTTTTAATATTTATTTAAATATGACATTTAAACTTTCTTTTATTTATTGTATTATTTAACTATTGATGTGCGTGTTTTAAATGCTTTGTACTTATTTAATGTTTTACGTTATATTATATTTTATTGTATGTTATTAAGAATGTGTGTGTGTGGGTATTATAAATAAAATTATTGTTTATTTAATTGAGAAATTTTATAATTAGTTTACAAATTATAGTAAGCATTTTAATTAAAATAAATTATCTTTGAAAATTAATATTTTGTCAGTTAATTCTTTCCTAATACCACTAATTAGAGCAGCAATTTATTATATTATTTTTTTGACTGAGCTAGTTGGGATTTCTTGAGTGCTGAATTAGTTTGCCATTATTCAGGGTACAATAGTTGCTTTGGTAATTAACTAGCACCTGGAGTTTACTTTGAAACAAAAAAGTGCTTTGAATGAGGTGTTGAATTTTGCAGCTGACAAGATCTGTGGCCTTGAAATGCAGTTGTAGTTATGTATATTATATATAGCTCCGGCTTGGTCACAGATACCCTCTGGTATTATACTTCTCTGTCTAAGGGACCGGTATGGAGAAATACTTAAATTGCAATGGAGTAGATAGAATTTATAATAAGGAATGGTATCATATGTTACATGTATAAGAAGTCGACAATATCTAAATATGTCTTTTTCACAATTTTTCTATTTCCATTATAGAGTAAAATTTCATGGTATATATTTTGTTTGCCAATGATCTACTATCCCCACCCAGTTCATATAAAAAGTAAGTTACTGGTAACACTAACTGAAATAATCATACAAATCTATATCTCAGTTTGCTATTATTGAGATATTGACTTTTAAACAGAGAGTGTTACTGGACATTTGTAATTGTATAATGGTTTATATATATATATATATATATATATATATATATATATATATATATATATATATATTGATAAACAAAAACAAGTTAAAATTTTTTTTAACCTGCCTATAGCTTGCATTTTATGATCACAGATGGAGCTTTACCAATAGCTCACTCAAGCTATTGGTAAAGTTCCATCTATAGTCATATATATATATATATATATATATATATATATATATATATATATATATATATATATATATATATATATATATATATATATATATGCTCACAAATAAGCTTTGCAGAATATTCTCAATACCAGACCTGTCTCTGCTGCTGACTGCCTCGGTGAAGTGCTAGAATAATCAAGCATTAGATTAAAAATACCAGGACAAGTACTTTATGAATAACTCCTATGTAGAAAATCTGTATTTTTCAGACATCCACATGTCTTTCAATCTAGCTATCCAACTTAAATAGTCAGATACACCATATATTAATAAGTTTAGCAATATAAAGTAACCAAAGTCTTTAATAGCAAAAAATAAACTTACAAAGAAATCAAGTCATATGTCACATGACATAATTTAACAAGCTCATATTAGAAATGTTATAAATAGAGATTGCAAATAACTCTTAACAATCTTTGAATAATATACCCAACTCTAGACTGGTTTCTGCTACTGGCTTCCTCAATGAGGTGCTACGATATTCAAACATTAGATTAAAAATATCAGGCCAATCCCAGCACTTTATCTAATGCATGGAAGACATAAGGATATCTGAATATAATGCTTGAATATCCTAGCATTTCACTGAGGAAGCCAGTAGCAGAAATGTATCTGTGTTTACGTTTATTCTGCAGAGTTCTTAAGAGCTTATTTGCAAGCTCTATATATAACATTTGTAATATAGGTTTGTTAAATTAGGTCATGTGACAGCTGACTTGATTTTTTGGGAATATATATAATTTTAATTAATTTATATTAACTTGTTGCACATTTTGAATTAGTTTAATACAAGTAAACTTGATAGGTTGTCATTCAATTTTACAATTTATTGGTTAATTCTATTTGTCTGAGATGATATTCACCAATTGATTATAACAACATAATTTATTAGAAAAGAGGTACAAAATAATTCAGAAATCAAATCACAGGATAAGAAAGTATAATTACATATAATTTTCTTTATATTAAATTCAATGTTTATTACCAGAGAAAATATAGACTTTACACACAATAAAATAACTGATTTGACATTCTTAAATATTTAATAAGTAATTAGAATTTTATTGTAATTATTCTTTTAGTAATAAGCAATAGTCATGTTAAAATAGAAATTATATATAAAAATTGTACAGATATAATTATTGAAGATGAGTAGAAGTAGTTGCAATGAAATGTTCACATATTTTATTTTAAGTCATTATTGATTAAAAAGGAATGTTATGTTAAACAGACAGAGAGATTATAATCTTATTGATTATAAAAGTAGCAATAGTAATATATCTGAGTCTGTTAGAAATTAGAGTGATTTTCCTTATAGTTAAAGTTCATTAAAGTGGATTATGAATTCAATTTAAATTTTAATATTAATATTTGATTATACTAAATCTAACAAACGTTAACATGCTTTGATGGTTATAGTCTAAAGTTTTAATAAGGTAGCTTTAATATACTGAAGACTAATTGGATGTGAATTGTTGATTTTTGGAATGCACATCAAATAAGAATCTATCATTTATTTTGTATATTGTTATTGAAAATCTTAAGGTTATTTTATAGGATGGATTTTATTTTATAATATATTAAGTTGGTGTAAGTGGAAAGCTATGTCAGGTTAATTGATTTTATATTATTATTAAGTATTTAATCTTATAAAATTGACTTAATTAATAAAAGTATATTGATTTTAGTGGAATACTATAGTTGCTTTAGCAGTATATTTTATTTAGGTGTAATTAGAAATCAATTATTGATTTATATACTTTGTTACATATTATGATATTGTAAACTTATAGGACATATTAAGATTATTATTTCATGAATCCATGAATTATTTCATTTAAACATAAATAGAAATAATGTTTGACTTTTAGTACAAGATTGTATTATTATGAACAGTGGGTTGATTCATGAGGAATAATAAAGTATATCTGTGTAATTATTTGTCATTCTTATAGGGGATTTATATAATAGGCATATAGTATTATTTTTAAGACATTGATATTTTGTTTATTGCTTTATCTTTAACATATTGCAAATAATGCTTATCTGTAGTCTGAATTAATGGTTTTACTTGTTTTCTATTTGTTCTAAATGCTATTTGAATATATAAGATTATCATTGTTTTATTAACTTAAGTATTGGGTTGTTATTCATTGATTGATATTAATTTTAACTTAGTTTATTATTTTCATTCTGTTACAAATGGCATTACAATTCACAGGCATTAATAAATTAGAATTGTTCTTCTTTGGTTCATATTTTTGTTCTGTTACAAATAGTGATCCATAATTAGGCTATGATTCAGGATAGAGTATGGTCCATAATTTTTATATGGCGTTCAATTTCAGAGTAAATTTTTTATTCAGTTGCAAATGGTGATCAACCATAGGTATATATTTTTATTCAGATTATATTAAAGTTTTCATTTCTCGTGGTCATAATAATTATTCAGTTACAAATTATTCCCTAATCTGTGAGTCATTAAAAGCAGGTCATATCCTTATTTTTATTCTGCTACAGATGGTTAGCAATTCGCAAGCATTATCAAATCAGGATAACTCGTTTATGGCCTACATATTTAATCTATTACAATATACACATTTTCATTTAAGCATTAGCAATTTTATTTTTATTTATAATCGCAATTTTAATAAAGATTGCAGTCAGTTATTATATAATTGATACATTTTTTTTATCATATGATTTAATGTAAAAATGTTCTTTTTGCATATATATATATCAGCGTGTGTATGTTTCTTTATTTTGCAAAGAAGTTTTATTTTGTAATTTTTCATTTTATTTTATTCGATTGAAGAGTAAAAAAAAATAATCGTCTTATTATTTATTGTGTTGATGTAAAAAAAAGTAACTATTTTAGAAGATAAATGCTCGTTTTAATATAGAGATAGTTAAGAAACACAACCTACGGGCTGTCCAAGAAATTACTCGTGCGTGGCTTATTCTTCAATCGCTTTTTAACTACCTTTCATCTACACTATGGGATTAAATGAATCAAATCTGGTGTCTTAAGCAATTCTCTGTTTTGGAAGAATTCTCTTTTAAAACTTAACTGTCTCAGCAGTGAAGGTATTATTAATTAAATGAAGACATTTTTACAGATCTTTTTCCTTTATATATATTCGAAAATTGAGAAATTCTATTTAATTGCAGGGGAAAAAACGAATGATTTAATTTTAATCTGTTGGAGCGAAATATTGTTGTGAATTTTAAAATTAACTTCATAAATTATAGTGACTGATATGGTAGTTGTGATATTTATATTTAAATAAGACTTTATCGAAATTTTTTATACTTTTTATAAAATCCATTTTATTATCATTGACTTAGTATAAAATCTTATATTATCCGTAAATGAAATTCATTTTTGGTAACTAGGTATGTGTAAACAACAAAATTCCAAACTTAAAAAATAAAATTCATCTTTACTTAATAACATCTTAATGATAATCTACTTTTTTGTGATGTGATAAAATAATTTTTAATTTATTAAATTTAAAAAAAAAAAATTATTTTTTTAAAAGTGGAATAACAAGTGGGTCTCATATATGCAAAATGCTGACAATAAAAATAATGTTATTTATTAGAATCCCAATTATATTTGTTAGGCACCATATTTCTTTTCATGTGTTCAATCCAGATTAACTTGAATCTATCAATAAATAACAATTAAATACACATCTGGTAATTAATTTGATGAATAACTAAGTTACACATCGTATTCATTCAGAAGGGACATTAAATATTATTTCACATTAAATACTTTTTATTAATTAGTTTTAAATTTATTTTGCTTTTTTTATAATCAATTACTATTATAAGTCAAGTTTCAATCTTGGGTGTCTATGTAAGCATATTAAGCCATATATAAAGTTGGATTTCCACCTTGCTATTTATATAAAAGTTTCAAACTCAGATTTTTATATGACCCTCAACTCTCCCTGTCATCTCATATTGTGGACCTACTTGATCACACATGTTGAAAAGATAAATAATCACCAATATATATATATATATATATATATATATATATATATATATATATATATATATATATATATATATATATATATATATATATATATATATATATATATATATATATATATATATATATATATATATTTATGCTAAACCAGCTATCATCAGTTGGTCCAGATTACTATCTCCACACATGTATACAATCAGTGCTCAGCTTTATATTAAGGTAGCCAATCTTCATACTTTAATAGACAGGCTTCAAACTACTCCAATCCACAACTCTTCAGTCATCCATTTCATTAAATATCTGATGATGGAATGTTCAAAGCCCATGATAGTGCCAAGCTGTCATCCTACCCATGTTGACATTTGTCATTCTGACCCTTCATGTACTGGAAAATAATTATTTACAAAAGGTTGTCTTGACAACATATTGAGATTGTTGATTGTTATTAATATTGTAGAAATGCTGACTGCTTTCCAGTATTTACATTGCTACCTATCTAGTTCTTGAGGATTATAAGGTTTATTATCTAGTATATATACAAATACAAAAACTATTAAGAGCAAAGGTTTTTTAACAATAAAAATACTGTAGTGTTTAATATGCTTTTAAAAGAAAATTGTCACAGACATAGCAATGATTGTAATAGAAGAAAGGGAATAAGACTATGTAAAAGCTAAGAAAACATGCCATAGTTGAAGAGTAATTTGAAAGTTATAATTGACTTTTTATTAGTCTACTTTCAAAACATGTTGCATTTATGTGTTAAATGAGGTGTTTTTAAAAGCTTATTTGTTTTAATAAATTTCATTCTTTTGTGATCATGTTGCAATCTTTAGTATCTGCATAAACATAATAGACCATATATAAATGTGGATTTTCACCAGTATTGTTTACATGATGTTGCCTTGGCAACAGATAAAGATTGTTGATTGTTATTGATATTGTTATTATTTTAAGTATTAATTGCTTTCTGGTATATATATAATATTATATGACTCTTTTTATAGTTTTTTTTATTCTAATTTCATGCATGATATTTTTTCTACAGATGAAAATTTATCGATAAACACAAAACGTATGTTTTTAAAATTAATGCGTGTTTCAGTATTCATGCATTTTTATCAATTTTTGGGAGATTTTTTATTATTTTGTTTTTTTTTATTTTTTATTTTTAACAACAGTAATAAACAATTGTTACAAATCATTTTATATATCTTTTATATTTGCATACTATAATTTCATTATTTATCTTGTATTTTTTCTAAATTTATTCTAGAAACTTAAAATACAAAATATGATGAGCAAAAAATTAATGCAATTAAAATCAAGAAAAAAGCCTCAAAACATTAACATTTTTTTTAAAAAAATTATTATTAATACAATTAAAAATAAAAAAGAAATAAACATCAGTGGCTTTTTAAAGAGATTTATTGTTTTAGAAATAAAACTGCACAAAGAGATATTAAACTTATTCATGATCAGGAAATGTGATTAAGTCAAAGCTAAATTTGAAAAATTTCGTTTTGCATACGGACAACGTTTTGTTTATATGATTCTGTCAACATAAAAATACGTTTTTAACAAAACGTTCATAGAAATTAATTTTAAACATAACTAAATGCAAAAAAAAATGTAAAAGTTACAAATTTATTTAAGAAAAAAACACGATTTAATTTTCATATAAATAGAGTAATGCAATTTTTTTTTTCCAAGACATAAATTCAAACCCTTTTTAAACTTGTCTTGAAATTATAAAAAAAATATATATTTTATATGTATTAATTCAAACTTCTTTAAAATTATTGAAAACAACTTGAAAACAAAAAAAAATCACCTTTACACTCATTTCTAGTTGAAATAAATATAAACAATCATTGCAAATTGTATTCTGCAATTTAACTTTTGAAGTAAGAAGTTTTATACATTACTAATAATTTCTGATATCTACCAGAAAAAAAAAACAACTACAGTATATGCTGGTTAATTCTAAATTTGGAAATACTTATCACAAGATTGCAATGCAACTATAATCATTCAGACCAGTCAAATGCTATCTGATTAAAGCCATTATCAATGAATTTAATTAAAAGTGCCACTCTGACTAGCATAAAATTTGTTCAGAAGGAGTTAAAATTATTTCATGAATGTTGAAAGTAAATTATATTACAGATAATAAATTTAATTAAAAAGTTAGTAACTATTATTTGATTATATATTAGAAATATTAAACAATGATAACTTAGTCCAGAGTTGCGAGTATTTATAGAAATTTACATCACAAAGAAGAACAAAGGTTTTGTTAAGAGTTTGTCTCAGTGTCAGTTGTATAATTAAACAATACATCATATTTTCTATATTTGTCCTGCTTTTAAGTCAATTAGGGACTTTATTGTTGCTAATGTCTCTCTGGATTTTAATGATGCTCTTTCTATAGTAATACTCTCAAGAAAAGAAAAGATCTTTTGTGGCAATAAGATTATCTATCTTTATTACATTTTCATTAAGGTTGATGCATTGCAGGTTCATCTTTGGTCATTCTCAGGACTTGTCTTTAACTGCTTTTATCAAGTTCATTGACTAGGTCAAGCAGCAGGACTATGTACTTTCTCCTGTGACTGTAAATGATGATACTTGGATGAAAGTTTTGTTTTCCTCTTAGTCTTATTAATATATAATTCTCTCTGCATTGACCTTTTTCAAGTACCTTTTTTTCTTCTTTTTTTGCCAAAATTAGTTTCATACTGAATGCTATGTAATTTTTTATAAAGTTTAACTATATATTATTATGTTTAATGCATTTATTTTAAAACAAGAAGAACATGATAAGAATTAAAAGGTAAATTGTATTAAAAATAATTATTTCAATTTTTTTCTTAACAAAATATCAGCAATTTACACATCTGTTTTTTATTAAATATTAACTATTTATCCGTGCTATTCTATGTTGTACTTTTCTTGCTATTAATATCATATGAACATTTCTTTACCTCAAAACTGAATTAAACAAACTTTACTACAATTAGGTTTTGAGCAACATATTATTAGTACTCTTTTTTTTATATAAAATACTGAATATTAAATCAAACGATAGAGATGAACATGGATTTTTAAAAGTCTTTTATTGAAGCTGGAAAATAAAATTTGTTGGTACATTTCTTTGTAAACTTTTGATTTTTTTTAAAGTTAGAATAAAATCTTTAAATTGAGGTTTAATAAATTTAAGTCCAATGATAATCAGCCAGAACTGAATCCCCCCCCCCAAAAAAAAAAATGCAAAATACTAGTCAGTATGAATTGCATCTTGGGAAAATGGAAAAAATAGTAGTAATCATGAGTTGCATCTTGTGAAAATTGAAAAATACTAGTTCAGCAAGAATTGCCTCTTGGGGAAGTAGAAAAAATAGTAATCAGCCAGAATGAATCTTGGGAAAGTGGAAAAAATTCAATTGGTTTGAAATGCATCTTGGAAAGATGTTAGTCAGTATGAATTGCATCTTGGGAAAATGGAAAAATACTAGTTAGCATGAATTCCAACTTGAAAAAAATACTACTAAGCAGAAATTGGATCTTGGGAAAATGAAAAAATATTAATTCACCATGAATTTCATCTTGAGAAAATGAGAAAATACTACTCAGCATGAATTGCATCTTAGGAAAATAGAAATATACTCAACAAGATAAATTGCATCTTTGAAAAATAGTAAAAAATAGTTTTCCTCCAATGTGTAAGCTTGTGGTTAAGACCTGTAGAGGTCCCTACCTTCACATTTTTAACCACACAAGCTTTAGGTTTATTGCCTTAGTAAATATTATTTAGCATGAATTGTAATTTGGGAAATGAAAAAATAATAGTTAACAAGAATAACATATTGGTAAAATAAAAAGGTACTTTTCAGAATGAATTGCATCTTGTCAAATTTAGGTTTTTAGTACTTTTAAAGTAAAACATTAAAGCTTTTTACCTTGACTATGAACAAGTGAATTGCTTGCTATAGGACTACTACTACTACTGCTACTATTACTACCACTACTACTACTACTTATTATTATTATTATTATTATTATGATGATGATGATGATGATGATGATGATGATAATGATGATGATGATGATGATGTTTCAAAAAAGAAAGTTTATTGATCAAAGAAATACAGAGGTTTTTACAATTATTTTACATTGATTTTATCATTAGTTTTGTATACAATTATTTTATAATTTTCAGTTACATGTTTTTCAATGAAAAGTTATCTAGTTCTTACATAAAAATTATTTGTTGTAGAGAGAGAAAAAAACTGTTGTTTTTATTTCTGTATTTTATTGTTATTCAATTTTCAGTGTTCTTGAAATTTTGATGCTTATAGCATTGATTGTTGTTTGATAAGAGACCATGTAGCTGTGTAAATATGGGGATTTGCTATTATCTTGTCTCTATTATGTATATGGTTTAATTTGTTGTAGAAGCTGGATTTATGCCTTCTGGGTTGTTGTCCATTAGCTAGGTACATTTGGTACACCAAAAGGCATTCAATACAAAGGTTACTGCCCCATTGATGGGTATTGATCTACCTTGAAAAACCTTGATTATTTGACTAATGGTCATGTTTTGTTTGTGATATGTTGCAGACATCATTGTTTTTACATTGTGTAATGCAGTACATTGATACAATAAGGTGTTGCAGGGTCTCTTCAGCCTTGTGGCATAGCCCACAAAAAGGGTCTATTGAATGTACATCCTTTTATGTTGTAAGAAGTATGTTGATGGCATTGCGATGAGATTTATTTTTTGAATGAAAACAAAGAATTTGAGTTCTAGTGACCATTTTTGTATTCATGTCATAATTTTCTGTTGTTTACTCCAAGTATTGTGCTATTATTATTTAGGTCTCCTTCCTGCTGAATTTGTTTATGAATGTTCCTGTTCTGTAAAGAATTGTTCTATATTGATGAATGATATATATATATATATATATATATATATATATATCAATATATAAAAATTTATATATATATATATATATATATATATATATAGACCTGTTGGGGGTGGTTTATCAGTTGGAATAATTTGAATTAAGCATTTAAGTTTTGAAAATTGACTCATCATGGAAATTACTAAGTTACTTAATTTTTGCGTATAAAAAGTGTCAATATTGTGCAAACCTAGACCATTTTTAATAAGGGATAATTTGGTTGCAGATGGTTTTCATCTTTGCTTTGAAACTTTAGAAAACTTTATTATTGGTACATAATGTTATTTTTGTCATTATAAGTTGATTTATTAGCTGTACCTTAGAATATATAGAGAGAGATGTTTTTGATACATATGTGCCTCTTCTTTTAATCTATTTTGTATTAAACACCTCATTTCAGTTATTCCCAGAGGAAAGGAAAACTCTAAAAAAGGTGTCAGTTTTGCTTTGTAAATGGATGTGCAGTTTTTCTGTAAACACAGACCAACCAGTAGTCTTTTTTGGATTAAATTCAACTTGTATTGTTGTGTATATTCTTTAAGAATTTCTTGTAATTGCAGCATTTTTTTTTAATTGAGAAAAAGTGATGTTATCCATATAAGCCAAGCAAGCTAAATAAAATATATAGAATAAAGAAACAATCATAACTATCAAAATTATACATTTTATTATTTACATATATATTTTAAATGAATAAAATTAATTAAAAATTTGTGCTGCAATAATAATGCATTTGCTACTTTAACATTCATTGCCATAGCAACCTATATCAATGCTCTTATAGTAATGGATTCCCCATTAATACACTAATCATAAAATAACAAAATTATTTATTTTTATTATTTTTGATATTATACCAAATACTGAAATTACACTAAATTTCATTTGTCACAATATTCCCTTCTTATTAACAATTTTTAAAAAGTAAAACAATAAATCTACAGCTATTTCTACTTGATATAATAAACTATTTGTACTCAAGCCTATACAAATGTTTATCCTTTTCTCTTCCCATGTTTATATAGCATTTAATAATTTGATCATCATAAATTACAAATATTTTATCAACATTCCTATCATAATAAAACAAAAATGTACTTATTCTTTTGTTTACATTTCCTTTATATACCTATATTGTTTTATTTATTATATTTCCAGAGACTAACATACCAGAGCTATCATAACTAACAAATAATTTTCTTATCTAATATTTTACCAACAATGTATTATAAAATATAATTAGTTCTCTATTTTCTTTCACCTTCTCATTCATAGTTGCTAAAGTTTTACTATAAATTTGAGATTAACCCTCCCATCCTTACATCTTTCAGTAACCTTGTCCAACAATAATATAACCTTAAAAATTATTTTGTCCAAACAATACAACACCTTATCCATAATACCTGCTATATTAAAATTAATTAATTCAGCACTCACACTACAATACTGCAAAACATCAATAAAATTCTTCCACATAGTTTATTTTCCAGTTTATTTTCCAACATAAAATTTCTTTTAAAATTGTACCTACTTTTTTAACTTTTAGAATAAGATTTATGTTCCAGAGATTTTAACTCTAGCCCAAAATTATTTAATACTCCTATTTGAAAAAAAATAATACCAACCATAACTGGTTAATACTTAACAGTTATATATCTCTATTATTCATACTATGCAAATTACTATGCAATTATCAACATACTTTCACATCATTATGTGAATTTAGAACATTTTTACTTTTATGATCATATCACTCTACAAATAACATACTGATCTACGATCATAAATATTGAAAAAATATTGCCCCTTTTTATTCCACCCAATACTACTTAACTTGCATAAGAGTATATTCCAAGTATCTACTATTTATTTTGGTATCCAATATTTTTATAACAATTAAGAAATAACAAATGCCTTTTGCTTAAAATTGGTCTTACCTCAACTTCACTAAAAGTATCAAATAAAAAATTTCACATCTTTTCATTTTAACACACATGGTTACATTATTCACAGTTAAAATGCAGTTTTTGGGGTCCAACTCAAAACATTAAAGCAATGCTTACTAATTTTATTATACTTTAATATGTCATTTTTAATTTCCAAATGAGTTACAATAATTGGGTGTTTCCCTTGGATTTAAACTTTAGTCATGGAAAGTAGCTTTTTTATATTCCTGGTTTGCAAAAAAAATTCATTCTCTCTCATTTTTTATTTTATTTGGAATGATCCTTCATATACATTTACAATTTTTTAAACTTATACTTCTGTGGATCAATACTTGAGGAGTCTTCACAAACACAAAATCTCCTACTTTAAATAAACAATGTTTATGAGAAGCTTGGCCAATTATTTTCTGACCCATATCTCTCAAATTTTTATTAGTCTTTGATAGATCACTATCATAGTTTATTTATTCTTTGGATATAATAGGTAAAAGAGCCTTAATTAACAAAGTCTTCCTATATATAAAGTGCAAATACATTAGTTTCTTGTTTTGAGTTATATTGATATAATTAACAACTTCCTTCAACTTATTTATCCAATTACAGTGGTTGCTTTCTAGGTATACCCTAAACAAAATATTCAATTTACACATAACTCTCTCACATCTAAATTGAACACAAAATATGAATTATATTTTGTCATTCATTCAATCCAATATTTCCACTCCTTGACAGGAATTATGTAACACAATCTGTCAAACCTTTCTTATCAATACAAATTTTAATTTATGCAGGCACTTTATTACCTTTTTGCACTAGCTTTAATCACTAGATATTTACTTACGAGTTTATTAAAAAAACATTGTACTTGCCCAATATAAACTTACCATAAATGTCTATGGCTAAAAGATCATTGGGATGATTAGATAAATATGGTTGGAATGTACTAGCTTATGAATTGTTAGTGTACTGTGATCTTAAACAAATTCCACAAAACTTCAGCCTATTCAATATGGATTCACAAACAGCAAGCTAGTACAATAGTTTGCACACAACACACTACTATTTTGAGTTTATAAAACCCATATACATAATGAACATAACAAATTAACTTATTTTGATACATAAGAATAGCATTTATTATCCTCCATGATTGTTCATGGCCTCTCATAACTTCGTTGTATGACAAATTTTGAAACACCATACCTCAATGTAATTTTACTGCTAATCTTTCTGTTAATTGCTCTGGAATCCACTCTTTTATTCAGATATTAAATAATAGCATTCGATTTTGAATATTAAAATTGTGATATTGGTAATTTTTTCAAATCATTTTTAACCCAGTCATCATCTCTTAGAGAAATAGCCATGAAGAAATGATTATTTACATTTATATGATATAATTTTAAATCTTCTCATTCGATAATTTAATTTATAAACCAATTAAGCGTATGTCACGCTTGAATGTGAAGCTATAATAATATACAGGAATTAATATACGCTAAGCGCTTTCGAGGTCCTTTACCTCATATTCATAGCGGTGCTGTGAGCTGCGAAATGTAAAAAATGGAGCGGGAGAAGTGATATGCAAAGCATATGCAAATGGACTAAATAGTCCAGCGTTTAGAGATGTCGAAGCAGGTGTCACGTCTATTGATTGAGTTGTTATTGTTATTGATGTAGTACGCTTCTCTGATCTTCCGCTTAATGTCGTTTTTCTCAATACAGACTATTTTATGTGGGAAGGTTCAAATAAATGTCCAGTCTTCTTGGAGTGTTCCAAAAATGTTGATGAGTTATCGTTGTTTTTCATAGCTCTATTATATGTGTATCTGTGTTGTGCTGTCTGGGTGATTGTGCCTGCCTTGGTTTCTCCAAAATAAATGGCGCGGCAACCGGATTATGGGCAAGTTATGCTGTAAACGACATGGGGGGTCTGAGAAGGTTCTATTTTGTCCTTGGAGTTATTGATGAGACGGTTAGTGCAAGGGGGTGTATGAAAGCTGATTTTAAATTTATTGTCTAAAATCTTGATTAGTTGGTGGGAGATTTTAGGTATGTGGGGAAGAGTGATATATGGAAGTTTAATGTTGTTTTTATTAATGGTGATTTTTGTATGAAACTGTTTGATTTTGTTGTTGATAGTGTGGAGTTTATAGCCTGCCTGTAGTAGATCTTTGGTATAGAGATGTATGTTGTTCTTTCGATCTGCCTCAAACTTGCACAGCTGCATGTTTCTGTGTAGGAAAGCTAGTAGTCCTGCTAATTTGTGAGAGTTAGGAACGTTAGAATGTGGATGTATAAAGCCTCTGATTTCAAAAGGCTTTATAATCATTGAATAATTTATACATGGTTCATCGCACGTTAACTTAAGATCCAGATAATTTAGGCTTTGGGATGCATCCTCAGATGTGGAATTAATGGTTAGATTAGTGCTGTGCGTTAGCTCTTGTATAATATTGTTTGTGGTGTGCTGATTGGCTAGAATAAGTATGTCATCTACGTACCGCATGTATAAAATGTGGGGGTTGTCAGCTTGGTGTTTAGGCACTATTAGTTTTTCATAGTAATTAAGAAAAATGCTAGTTATGATTCCGCTGAAAGGGAGGCCCATCGGCCATCCGCTTTTCATATTGTACCAAGCGTGCTCAAACGTTGTGTATATATGCTTATCCATCCAAGTTAAAAATGTAATGATGAAATTAATGCGTTCAGATGACATTGTATTGGTGAGTTCTTGTTGGATAATGTGAATAGATTGTTTTCTGTCCATGGATCCATACAACTCTTTGACGTCAAAGGTGGTCATTCGGAAGTTGTTACAGATCGTGGCTTTTTTGATTTTCTCCACGACCTGAAAGAAAGAATTAACAGAAAAATTCCCAAAGCCCAGGCTGTCGATTAATAGTTGATTAATCATTTTGCGGTTTGAAAATAATGGACTCCCCCAAAATCCATCATTAGACGCAGAGGTTCACCTGGCTTGTGGAGTTTAATGTTGGCAAACACTCTAGGAGCTTTGGTGAAGGAAGTATAAACTCGGTAGTATTCTGCGGTAGAAATGCCTTTGTTTTTATAAGGACGGAGAATGGATGCAATAAACTTATCGCGGTTAAGCTTATTGTTGAATTGTGTGACAGGAGTGAGTTGTAGATTTGTGATTTGTTCTTTTATTTTATGCTTATAGTCTTGCGAGTTTAAGAGCACAAATCTAAGAACAACATACATCTCTATACCAAAGATCTACTACAGGCAGGCTATAAACTCCACACTATCAACAACAAAATCAAACAGTTTCATACAAAAATCACCATTAATAAAAACAACATTAAACTTCCATATATCACTCTTCCCCACATACCTAAAATCTTCCACCAACTAATCAAGATTTTAGACAATAAATTTAAAATCAGCTTTCATACACCCCCTTGCACTAACCGTCTCATCAATAACTCCAAGGACAAAATAGAACCTTCTCAGACCCCCCATGTCATTTACAGCATAACTTGCCCACAACCTGGTTGCCGCGCCATTTATTTTGGAGAAACCAAGGCAGGCACAATCACCCGGACAGCACAACACAGATACACATATAATAGAGCTATGAAAAACAACGATAACTCATCAACATTTTGGAACACTCCAAGAAGACTGGACATTTATTTGAACCTTCCCACCCTAAAATAGTCTGTATCGAGAAAAATGACATTAAGCGGAAGATCAGAGAAGCGTACTACATCAATAACAATAACAACTCAATCAATAGACGTGACACCTGCTTCGACATCTCTAAACGCTGGACTATTTAGTCCATTTGCATATGCTTTGCATACCACTTCTCCCACTCCATTTTTTACATTTCGCAGCTCACAGCACCGCTATGAATATGAGGTAAAGGACCTCGAAAGCGCTTAGCGTATATTAATTCCTGTATATTATTATAGCTTCACATTCAAGCGTGACATACGCTTAATTGGTTTATAAATTTATATGATATGGGTATATTCCTAAAATATTATACTTTCCTTTACTGTATTAAATATAATTAAATTGCTAAAGGATTAACCTCCACTTAACTAGCCTTTCACTATTCACAAAACTATGACTGAAAACTTTAAACTTCTATGATCTGTAATAACTATTATTTCAGACCCAAATAAATATAGTCACAGCTTCTGAAAAGTCCACACAACAGCCAATGTTTCTATCTCCATGATAATATAGCACAATTCCCTATACTTCAATTATCTACTCAAAAAATATAAGACACAGGGATTCTTTTCATAATCCAATTAGAATAAAAATAGCTCTAGATCCTACCCATTATTGATGTTTGCACATAGAATATTTCTTGGAAATTAGACTAATATAAGATAGCAGTGCTTTTAGAAATTTAATTTTATTATTTCAAATTCTATAGAATGATTCTCAGTCCATTTGCATTTTCCATCTTTAACAATTTTGATAAATACCTGCTGTTATAGTCAAAATTCTCATAAAATCAATGATTAAAATTGGAGACACCAAGAAAAGAATGCAATGGCTTTTTATTTTCCAAAGTAGTAAAATTCTGAATAAATTTAATCTTATCAGGATTTGGCATTATTTCTTTACATCCATCATTCTTCCCCAGAAAATCTATCTCCTTCACAGTTACCCCACACTTTTTCAAATTTATAATATTATACTCTTCTTCATAGTCCCTCCAAAATATATCTAGATGATGAAAATTCTCCCAAGAGGCTTGCCAAAGAGATTACAATACCATCTACATATATAGTAATAATGTTTTTAATTTCATTGGGCAAATACATTATGTACACACATGAATAGACTAGATCCATTGTTTATAAGTCCAAAGGCATACTCTTAAAACATATGAGTATTTGTTTAAAGTATATTTGCCAATAACTAGCTAAGTTGACAGTAGAAAGTTATATTTATCTTCAAAGTGAATCAACAATTTTTGCACAAGAATCATGTTCTGAAATAATTAACTAATTCAAGAACTTCACATCTAAGCAAATATGCATGGGTCTCCTTGTTATGAATGATCAACAGTGGACTATTATATGCTGAGGGAAATTTTCTAATAAACTTCCAACCAACCATTTGGTCAATTTGTTTTTGCACCCCTGATTTGTAATGGTGAGGGATAGAATAGCTTTTGCACTGGTATAAACTATAGCCCTTCAAGTATATTTAGTGCTCATACTCTTTTATTACAGCTGGTTTTTTTTTTTTATAAAACACACACTTATATCTTCAGAATAACTGAAACAAATTCTTTTTAAAATTATTATCTAACTCAGTAGATTCACATATATTCTTTGTAAGTCTAACCCTGTAGAATTATTTTGGATAGTTAATAAATTAAAATTTTAAATGAGTATCTCCTGATTAAACTTATACTGTTTCCCTTTCAAAATTAATTCTTGGCTAACATAATAAATGATACATTCAAACTGATTCATGAACTTTGAACCTATTATAACCTCATAAACAAGTCCAGTCATATTTAGGAATATTTGTTCTACACTTAACCTTCAACCATAGATATTGGGCAAACGATTTTACTTTATGACCATTAGCCATGGTACTTTGTCTCAATGGTAACCCATGATCTTTCAAATCTGCCTAACTAATTTTAACATACAATCCTTTTGACATGATTGAAGTTTTGCTTCCTGAATCCTGTAAAGCCTTTACTAATACACCTTGAAAAATGGCATTAACTTCAGGATAAATATTAACTACATAACCCTCTATTTCCCTGTCATATTCATCATCTCTTATTTCAAACTTTTATGAAATCAAATAATATAATATTGTTACTCCCCAAATTTATAATAGTACTAGTTTTCCACAATGAGGAACATTCTGTTGAGGTCCATGTTAATTTAAAGAACTAGTTTTAAGTCTAACCACAAGCATTTTCACAGGTATATTCTGTGATATGCTGAGAGGATAATTTTCTGATATATATGCACCATTTTTTGATCTATTATAATTTTAATGGTCACCCCTACTGTTGTTCCTAAAAGATAAAACTTTAATACTCTTAAATATTTATATAGGTTCTATATGCTCTATGTTTCCAATTTCTCCTATTGTTACCAAATTTGTTGGGAGAAACATTATATGTATGATTATCTTTATTATGTTTATAATAGTTTTCTATAGTTACGTCATTTGACTCAAACACTCTGAGTATTTCAGATACCTTCTCAACTATATCTCTGTCAGCAGCAACTAATTACTGCTTGATATGCCTCAGCAAGTTTCTCCTCGCTATCCAGATTATTTTGTTTTCAGATAACAGAAATGCAATGAGCATTTTTAATTTAACCACCTGCATCAGAAAAACTGTGTGTATTTGCCTTTATTAAGACTATATTTGTGCTGACTAATTCAATATTTTATGTTGTCCTGTTTTCCTTCTCCCTGAAAACTATTTACCAGGATGTATTTAAAATCTCCAAGAGTTTCAGGCTTATGAAATAATGATTTCTATCAATGCTTTTATGTGACTGTTAGATATAGACAATTTTTCAATTTTGGTTAAGCCACTTAATAAAAACAACTTTAGCTGGTTAAAGCTAGCTATATTTCAGTTTATTCTTTTGTGTCTAACTTCCTCTTGATGCTGCATCTGTTTACTATTTTTCTCATCAAATAATTACAATTCATCATTATCACTTTTATTTTGAGACTTATCTTTTGAATATATTTGTTTATATGACTTAGCTGCATAATCATCAATAAGTTTAACAAGAGTCATCTTCATTCATACCATCTTACCATCTAACTTTATATATATATATATATATATATATATATATATATATATATATATATATATATATATATATATATATATATATATATATATATATATATATATATATATATATATATATATTATTTATATTTTGCTTTTGTTCTTCAAAATGTTTACACATCTCTTGCTATAATAATTTACTATTATCTTCCAAATTGCAATAGACCTCTTATTTCTTTTTATTACTATTTCCTGTAGAGATAATTTATAACTGTCTAATCCATCTCCAATATCAACTTATTCTCCTGGCCATACTTTTTCCATACTGCATAGTTCTTCCTGCATACCTTTTAAATTATCTTGCAGTTCTTTACATCCTTTTTGTAATTTCTTCATTTTATTCTTAGTCTTATTCTATTTTTTATACCTTTCCTATACTCCATTTTTATACAATTCTGAATATCTTTTAATTCTATTCTAACACTATTTTAATGTTTCTGGATCATCTTTACTTGTCTTTTTAATCTTTTTATACTTTTTTAATTCTTTATATCCAATTTTACATGCCTTAATATCACTGTCAAAAATTCCAAATACAACTTCTAACCTTTCCTGTGACTTATCTATCTGGTCTTTTAATTCATTAATTTTACTCTACACATTTATCATCAGATTGTTTTAATTTAACATATAGATTGTACTTCAATTCCTTGAATTGTGTACTCATGGCATTATGTTCAATTTTAAATAAATGTAATTTATTGTTGACTCTACCTTTAATTATCTTATTTCTTTTCTTACTTCTCTATTCTGATTACTTTCGAACATTAAACTTATAATTTATATCTTCTCTTAATTTTTTAGAGTTGTGCATAAAATATGTATTGCAGATCAATTTATCTAAATAAGAATGCTTAACTCCTTCTAATCTTTAAGTATGAACTTAAGAACCTATAATACATGTAATAATTGCAATATAGTATAGTTTTATACATGTTTAAAACTTACTTGCATTAGATAACCTAAACCTAATATAATCACATTTACTCATATCCAATATTATCACTCATAAAATTAATAAAAACAGATTACCTGTTTATTCATATAATAATATCAGAAGTACTATTCTATTCTTTATTAGATTAATAATACCAATGTTAACTAAGAAAGAATTAATTATAATAAAGTTCATTAAAGAATACATCGGTTTATACTCCAACAGTTATACTGATTTCAAAATTTATCCCAGTGAAATATTGATATGGGAGAATATCTCAATGTTCTTGGCGATTTAGTAACATATTTGAATAATATCATTAATGTTGATATAAAAAATAATTGATAATAACCCTTCAAATGTGTGCACCACTTGATGGTGTTATTTATATGTAAAATCACATAATAATGTCATTTAAGTGGCCCAGAAGAACATATGTTACACCTAATACACCCTGTATGTTGTATTAGACATTGCAGGCCATACATAAATATTACAACCTGCTTTTTGCTTCACCAGTCACTTTATGAAAATTCTCACACATAAACTTTTTCTACCATCTTATGTAGGGAGTGGAGATGTCAACTGTTTTAAAGTTTTTACTTTGAAATTTTTTTTCTGATAAATAAAAATCACACAATTTGACTAAAATAAGATTGTCACAAAGTTCAATTGGTCATGGAGAGAAATTTGAAGGTGACAAAAGTATTCTGAATGTATTCTGAGAAGGTCATGCATCAAATAATGTCTTCTTGAGACAAACAAAATGGCACATTTCAGCAAACAAATCATCTTCTTGAAAGATTTGTCATCAACAGAATTTGAAGATGTTTCATTTCTGCAATCAAAAATGTTATAATAAATGAGAAGATCGGCATTTGTGGATCATTGATGAGAATTTGTCATACAAATAAAACAAATCAGTTCCAATGTTTGACACATTCATGCGATTAAGATGTTCTGTGAAGAATGGCAGTTGGTTTGAAGGCTCAAGAATCCCCTTGTCTAAATCATTCTATGTTTACTACTGGATCTATGAACAGTTGACCATTGAAGGGGTCTGCTCAGAGCTCGATTTGTCCAAGAATGCCACTGTGTGTGTGCCATGATAGCCTGGAAGTCAGATCTTGCCATCAAATAGGCAGGCCAAGTTTGATTGTAAAAGTGGATGATACTATGTGGAGTCATCACAAAAACTACCAGGGTCATGCCCTTCTACAGTAGTGTATTTTTGGTATCATGATAATGGGGTATGTTTGTTACCCAACTGTTCCTTCCCAATCAGCATCCACACTTATGCAGGCCCTGAAAGACTATGTGAAGCCTGAGTCAATTATCTACTCTGATTGTTGGCAGGGCTAGAAGTCTATAGATCTTCAGTTTGCAGACTTTCAACATCTGACAGTTAACCACCATTACAACTTTGTGAACCTGACCACGGGCATTCACATGCAAAACATCAAGCTTCTTTTGGGCCTGTTAAAGTGGCAAAACTGCAAACCATGCAGAACTGCCAGAAAATTGCTGGACAACTACCTGGCAGAATTTATTTGATATTGTCTGCATAAGGAGGAAGACATTTTCCTGGCCATCCTCTCAGAGATGTCTATAAGACTCAATCCTTCACAGCAGCAGCATCTTCATTAGAAACTTGTAAAAATGTTTTTTGGCTTTTTTATTTTGTTGCTGTTGTTCATAGTTCACGTGAAATTTTGTTTTCGTATTTTGATGAATAAACTAAAAAACAAACAAACAATTTTTCATTGCTGTTTTTGTGTTTAGGTGTGTGTTTGTGTTGTGAAAAGCATTATTTTTTTCTTAACGGCTAAAGATCCATAACAAATCATAATTTTAAAAAAATTAACGATCCTTAAGACACCCAAAAAACAGTTGATTTCATGTTTTGATTAATAAATAAGCAAAGCAATTTTTCCAAAAAGCAAAACAGTTTTGATTGCTCTTTTTCTGTTTATATGTGTGTGCATGTCTGGATTTAAAACAAAAAAAGATTGACAATGTTTATTAAATAAAAAGTTGAAGGACAAAATTAACCATAACAACATCTAAAAAAAGACCAAAAACAATTCAACTATCTTATGAAATTAATATTACATTTTCTGTGTGTGCGTACTATAAAAAAAAAAGCTTGACAAAGTTTAACAAAAAAAAGTTGAAACAAAAATTAATCGTAAACAATATGTTTAAAAAAAAGAAGACCAAAAACAATTCAACTACCTAATCAAATTAAAAACGGCCCTGTGCAAGTTACAAGCCATGTCTGTATTATGAAAAAATTAAAAAAAAAATATTGACAAGGTTTAATAATAAAAAAAAGTTTAACCAAAAAATAATCATAACATAACGAAAAAAAAAAGATAAATTAAAATCAAAAATACTTAGTAAAATTAAAGACTGGCCAGTAATGTTACATTTTATATGATTTTACAAAGAAACAACGCCATCAAGCTGAGCACATGTTTAAAGGATTAATACTGAATAATTAATTTCGTTTTCAAATGTAATTTTTTCAGAAACATACTATAAAAAATATATATATTTGACACTTGTTGATCCAAGGTATTCTATAATTAATATGTTAATCTATTTTGTTGTTTTTAAATTCAACTTTAATAAAGTTACTCAATAACAATAAGCTTATAAAATTTGGAAAAAAAACAATCATATTTGATTTGAAAATGGTTTATCTGGCTGGTAAATATATGTTTATTAAAAATTTAATTTGGTTAAAAGTAATTACCTTGTTTTGGTAAAGACAAAGAATAGATGATGTCATAATTAAATTGTAAATATTTATATATAAGAAAGATGGCTACATTAAGATTAATTATTTCTTTAAAAAGATTTATTGTTTGATGTTGAGCTCTTATTTAAATTGTTCAAATTACATTCAAGTATTAGTAATAGCACAAAGTTAATATATTAAAAGAGAGGAGAATATTACCTCTCAAAACGTTGTGCATATACTAATCTCTGTGTTATTACTAACACTTTAATACACCTGAAAATTTAAATAAATTTACATTTTACTAATGACATTTAATATCTAATGTTATATGGTGGAAATAGTCCAATATTTAAATACAACTATTTAAGATTTAGTTTTAAAAAGTAGATCAAATCAAAGAGTTTAGAAGAAAACAGTTTTTTAACCCAGTGCAAATTGCTTTTAATTGTCAGTGTTCTCCAAATCAAGCTTTATTCTGCAATTGAATACTAGATTTCAAGAAGATAAAGATGTTTGTGATATTTTAATGAGAATAAGAAAGAAGCTTATTATTCTTGTGTTATGGAAGAATTTCACTGTATTTTACATGTTACCGAGGTTTATTTATTTATTCTACATTTTAATTTGAACGATTTATTTTCTTTTTTGTCTGGTGCAATTTTATATTGTTTTATTTTTAATTTTACTAAACAATAACATGTGATATGTTGGACTATTTTCATCATTTATGAGTGAATGTTGAATGTATAGAAAATTTTAAATTTTATTTAAACTTTCAAATACAAACAACTTGCTAGTAATAACACACAAATAGACAATACAGATTAGTAATTACACAACGTTTCGAGTAGCATTATTCTCCATTCTTTTTCAGGTGTTGCTGGCCTATATGCACAGTGACAATATTCGCTTAGAAGTTGAAATCCTACCTTTTACATTTTTGAATATCAAATTTAAGGCAAACGCTCTAGCAACTGAGCTATCTGTCAAAGGCAACAAAATGGAAACATAAATTTTACATCTAATAATATTGTAATTCATAAGATTATTATTATTATATGCTTTATTTATTTTGGAGTTGTACTTTGTAATGCACATATTATAAAATTTAAATATACTTTGTGGTATATAAATGGTTAAACTCTCTACAAAACAGTGATTACTGACCTATAAGAATTCTTTTATTTATCAGATGTACACTTGATTTTTATTGTTTAATTTTTAAAGGACATCAAAAACTAGTCCGTTTGTTGACATATTAAAAAATACAGTTATATAAACAAGTAATTGTATTTTTTATATATAATTTCTTTTAGTTAGTGTATATATATATTTTGTTTCCATATATATGAAAAATAGACCCAGTGTATATCGCTATTTGAAAATTTAAATAAAAAATGTCAAATCATTCCCACAAATGTAACCTCTTGACCTTGCAGTTTGAAATTTGGACTTTATCTTTATTCATAAGGGCTGTCTAAACACAAATTTTGCGGGGAAGGGAGTGATTTCACATTATATATATATTTGTAAAAAATGTATTAATGTATTCAAATATAAATGTGTAAATACATGTTGATTATGCTAATGTTTTACATTGAAAGTTTAAAACACTGTCTTTTAACACTAGATTAAATCTAGTTAGAAAAATCAACAAATAGGAAGATGGTAAACATATTTCTGTGGCAATTTTTCTTCAATTAAGCAAAGTTCTAATTCAATTTAGACTAATGGAATTTGCATTGAAAATTTAAATCATCACAAATGTGAAAGGGGATGGAATCTGCTAATATTAAAATTATTAAATAAAAATAGTATCTTCTAAATTATTAACTGAAAGTATCAAAACTTATTTTGAATGAGTTTAATTAAATAATATTAAAATTAACAATACTTTAAAAAAAGCTGTTAATACAAATTAATTTTCACGTGTAATATATATATATGAAATATAAATATATAAATAAATTTATTTTAACAAGATGATCAAATAGACAACTATATCATTAACTATATTTCATAATTTCAACATTATTTGCTATATGTCACTGAGATAATTGTCAATAGACTGCTAAGCAATATAGAAAGCGTTTGGATTATTAATAATAATACAGACTGGCAACTTATCTCTTTTTAATTTCCAGATATTGAGACTCCAAAACATCCTAACATGGGAAAATGTTTGGGCTAGTTATTTAATGTTATTTCAAAGGTTACAAAAAATAATTATATGCAATTTTATTGGATAGTTTGTTAAAATATGTAAACATTGATCATCTATGTATCCATCCATCTATCTGTCTATCTATTTTTCTATCTACTATCTATCTATCTCACTATCCATCCATCCATCCATCCATCCATCCATCCATCCATCCATCCATCCATCCATCCATCCATCCATCCATCCATCCATCCATCCATCCATCCATCCATCCATCCATCCATCCATCCATCCATCCATCCATCCATCCATCCATCCATCCATCCATCTATCTATCTATCTATCTATCTATCTATCTATCTATCTATCTATCTATCTATCTATCTATCTATCTATCTATCTATCTATCTATCTATCTATCTATCTATCTATCTATCTATCTATCTATCTATCTATCTTATCTAGATGAAAGCTTCTAAAGCAAAGCCGCATATTAATATAAATTGAATCCCTAATGGGATCAGCACAAATCTGTCAATAAACCCAATTTTAAAGTACTAAATATAAAATGCACTAACACGCACAAGCACACAAAGCTGAAGACAAATAAAGCAATGTATATATATATTTCTTTATTTGTCTTCAGCTTTATATGCTTGTGCGTGTATATATATTTCTTTATTTGTCTTCAGCTTTGTGTGCTTGTGCGTGTTAGCAACATTTTATATTTTGTACTTTAGAACAATTAGCCACGAAGTTTAAACTGTTTGCTCATTTCAACCCAATTTTAGTAATAATTACTTATATTTAAGTTCAAAAGATGCCAAATTGTTTAACTTAATTACAATATTTTACCTTTTAACTAATTTGTCAACATTGAATGAAATCAAAGTCATCAGTTTTATTTAATAAGGTAAGGATTGCATTCCCACATCATAATTTAAGATAGATTTAGAAATAATAATTTTCTTTTTATTTGCAGCTAAAAAACAATTGTTTTATTAAAATATGATAGACACTAAATGCCAGATCTTACATTCTTTTTTTTTAAAAAAAATCGTACCATGAAGTGAAGCAATGCTTCAATCTTATCATAATGTAATTGTTTCTTGTCTCCATCACTAAATCCTAAGGAGGATTAATTTGTTCAGTTTATAGTAATTTTTTTTAAAAAAAATATTTTTTCATTTTTATTTTTCTATTCAATTTCATTTTTTTCTATATCATTTGTAATATACATAATGATTTTCATTCATCTTTAAAAAAATAAACCCCCATTCTTTCTTTTTCTTAATTTAAATGCTAGTTCTCCATTTTATACAAAACAATATACTTCTTATATTAAATATTCTGACATATTGACTCTGCATACATATTATTTCATTATATATTTAAATATTTTTCCCTTTTCATATTTGTCCATTTATAATGCAGTTAGTTTATTTCCTTAATTTTCAAATAATTATTCATCTTTTTTTTTATTTGTAACTTAAATATTTATGATTTCAATAATAATATTGTTTTATAATATACTTGTTTTTGTTTTTTGCAACAAATATATAGTAAAACAATGAAATTGACTTTACAATTTTTAATTTACCAATATATAAGTAGATAAATAAATTAATAAAATCTATGACCAAGTTAATAAATAACTGCTACACTGAGTAACATTCACTGTTAAAGCTATTCAAAATTGCAGCCATTGCATCAGATGATTAAAGCTTTACTTATCTATTTATTTATAAATTGGTTAATTGAAAATTTAAGAATTAATTTCCATTATTTTGTTATATATATATATATTTTCACAGCTATATTATTCAAATAAGGTCTTATTTGTGTTATATGATTTATTATTTTGTATTAATTTCCAATGCTTTATGGAAATACTATTCATCCTTATCAATGTTAAGGTCTTAATGATGAACTATTATGTCTCAAGTCTTAATTAATAACAACTAGCAAGAGCATGAAGGAAAGAATATATATTATGGATGATCATTCAAAATAGGTGGATTAACTAAAAAAATATTTCTTCAGTTTTACAATTAAGAGATTCCAAGTTCATTTCAGAAAAAAATAACAAATAAAATGAATGTCTCCACCATGACTGAAATAGGTTTTGCTTCATCAGATTTGTTTAGACCACCAGTCTTTCCAACATTTCAAAAATTCTCTCATCGTTCTGAAATCATGCTTTTCCAAATTAACTAGTATTTTAGTGTTATCTCAGTCAGGTGGGTGACCAATTTCTAAAAACGGCGATGTAAAAGCTGATGTAATCACTTTTTGACTGAAGGCATTTTTAAGCTTACTTAATTTACGTCAAATATTTTTGAGCACAAAATGAATTCAATATATAATAGGTCACGAAGCAACATTTCACGCTTTTCACATATATATAATAATGACTGTACATTTTATTCTCACTATGGTTATAAACTATTTTAATAAACTTTATTTGTTGCAGTTGTTTGTATTTTATTGCAAACTGCATAAAATTTATATCAGTTTTTTACTTGTTAATATTTAATTTTTATTTATAATTTATGAGTTTTCAAATTTGTACATCTAGAATAAAATAAAATGATAATAATAAGCAGTATATATGTATATATCTGCATGCTAAAAAAATCCGAGCAATACTACTTTTTAATATAGTCAACACATTTTTTTTTTGTCATATTTTATCAAAAATAATTCGTGATATTGCTTTTTTTCTGGGAAAATAACTTTGTTGCTTTGCAAATCTTTATTTTATATTTTACAATTTAAATTATACCTATTTTTATAATATATAAGTGTAAATAAATAAGTCAGATTATATGTACTTGAGCTGGAAGTAACTAAAACTTCGATGAATTATACCAATCTGTTCTTGGAAGATTTTATTTACACGAAAGCTTGCTACTTCTTATTTAATTATATATATATATATATTCTAACCTAATAAAACGACGACTTCTCTTCTATTAAATCAATTCGGAATCCTAATTCTATTAAAGAGAATTCGGAAAGCCTAAACGCTTCCGTATAGGACGGGTAGCAAACCGCATATTACCTAATATAGCTCGACGTTTGGTTAGTTATAATAATTCAGCTACAGCGATATGCAGTTCAGACAGAGATAAACTTAAAAAAAAAATTATCATTAATAAAATAAATTTAAAAAGAAAATTTAGAATAAACTAACATTCTTTCTCTATCCAAAACACATTCTCTGTGCTGTAAGTACTTGCACTGTTCGACAATGATGATGATGATTTCATGTCATTGTTAATATTACTGACTAAAACAAAACATTCATTAATTTGCCAATATGATCTCAATATTTTATTATTATACAATCAGAAGTTTCAATCTCTTAAGCCATGCCACGCTTTTAATATGGATCTTAATTTGATCAATTCTTAATTTAAGAGCACTTATAATAATAATGACACTAATCTCAGGGTTCTCTGTTATTTTTAAAGAAAAATGCTCGGCAGTATTGTGTTGTCACATATGACTGACATTCTGGTCGGCTATAGGAAAGATTTACCTTATTTAAATTCCAGGTGTCTTCATCCACATATCAACTATTATAATATTTAACGAAATGATAACTATATTCAATAACAACGCATAATTTTGAATAATACAGCCCTTTTAAATCCAGAATCTCAGTCAGAATGATGAAAAGACAAGGGTGCTTTTGTGTCCTTCCATTATCCATGACAACACAATAATTTAACTAAGATTTATTACTTAGACACTTCACTTAAATGTGTACGAAATAATGTGCAACCAAAACTGGTAGTTTGGGAATAAAGTGATTTTACACACACATAAAATAAAATGTCTTGGTCTGAAGTTTTCAATTCCACAAATAATTCTTATTAAATTAAAATATAATGAAATATTCTGATCTGCCTACAATTGTCTATCTGGTGTATTGAATTTAAGATTTCATAAATGATTTCGGACTCAAGAAAAGTATTGCAAGTATTATGCAAATACACCTTTATTTAGCACACAAGAAAAATGACTCAAAACAACTTGTAACAAGACTATAATTTATTATTAAATTATAACAAGATTCTAATTTATTATTACAGTTTAACAAAACTATCCTCTAGGATTAACATAATAAACAAACATATACAATTTATTCGATCCCATATGGATAAAACAAAAAATAACTAACATTAATTCGTCTATACTTTTAGACCTGGATTCGAACTACTTCTTCATCTTCTTTTTACATTTATGCAATTTGAATATAACAAAATAAATATTATTATCGATACATCAACTCATCCGTTTAGTGTATCTTATATGAACGGCTATTTAAATTTATTGACTAACGATCGGTTTTAAAACAAAAACAATTTGATTCTAGGCAATACGTACAAACGATTTTTAGTATCATATATTTAATTAAATAATAGTTTTTATTTAGATAACTTATGATAATTTATGAGTTATTTATCAGAAGTTACACTTATTATTTTAATGTTTACCTTAATAACAACTGAAGTTATTATACACACTGTATTCCTCAGTATAAGTTATATTGTGAGTGCTACTTAATCATTAACCCAAATTAAACCTAGTATTTGAACCCTCCATTGGCAAATAAAAATTTCTAAATCACGCAATTTTAAACTTACTCTCTCCATTGACTTACGTGTGGATTACCAGCACTATTCCACCGCACAATCCAGACATTGATCATATATACTAGCATGCTATTTTTACTAAATGGATCTTGAGGAATTAACCTCCAATATACCCGTTATCTTGCCAGAACTTTCTAAACAAAACACAATATTCAACACCTTCCGTGGAGGAATTATCTCTATTTTCTCATGAGGAATATGGAATAACACTGAAGGTCTGTAGAGTTAACTACTACATTAAAATAGTTTGGTGGGTCCTTGCCTCTTACTTGGGCATAATAGGAACACACACCAAATATAATCCTCTCCTGGGATTTTAATGAATGAAATACATTAAATACGATATAAATTCCTGATCGTCCTAACTCTGAGAAGCGATCACTTAGGTTATAAACATACCCGAATACTAGATTTATCTATTCCCCTCATGGAAAATAAAGCTTTTGGGGAGATCATTTTCCATCCCACAAAATAAAGACATTACAATTATTACTTATGCGAATCTTAAGCATATACCTATGCTATATCGGGGCAAAACAAGCAAATACACTAATTACACTAAATTTATGTTCCGGGGTATACTTAGATCAACGTCTGAAATCAATGGATATCACAGAATAAGCAATAATAATTTTCACCTTTGCCAAAGAAACGTTCCACAAGTAATTGGTATTATAGTATCTTGAACTAAATCAAATGAATGCGTTAATAAAGAATAATTGGGAATAAGTTCATCAATTAACATAGTATAAATTTGTTTCAAACTTTAAATAAGTAATATCCTGTATAGCACTTCTCTTTAATTACTTCTGATAATTTTAACTAGATATTTTACTTATTAAGTATCTAAATTTTTCTTCTTTTACGCATCTAACATATAAATCTATACCCATTATTGCATATCATAAGTAAACACATTTTATAAAAAAAATAATAATTTTTTTTTTCCATGTCAAATATAAATTTAACCTAGAATAATTACATGAAAACATACCTTTATGATTACAAGGTCATTTAAATATTACTTGACTATACAGTCTTTCACCTGTTGATATAAAAAAAATACACATAATTTTACAAATTAGTAAAAAAAAATCATTACTTAACAAGTGCTTATTATCTCACTAGAAAAATGTTTTTCCGTTGGGCAATTTATCTAGATGAAGAACTTGATCCATTCATAGTTCACGAAGCAAATTTAAAATAAGAAACACATTTTATTATTTTATTTCTATAAAAGTTGCCTCCATTCTGGTGCAATTAATAAATTAGGCAAAGAAAACATAGCAGCGTTGGATGTTAATTCTTTTTTGAATTAACTGCTATAATTTTGGGGATCCAAGAAAACAATACATATTTTAACATGACGAATATTTGACGATAGACGATCACATATACAATTCTTTTCTTTTTACTATTGGCAATACGTATCATTTTTAGCTAGCTGGCTTATGAATAAAATAATGCGCGAATTTTCCAAAATACTATTATTATAAGGACTGCAGCTGACTTACATGGATATGAAGTTTTAACAACTCCGTTTGATGTATAATATAACATATTATATTATGGTTATAATTAAGTCACTAATGTTTGTAGTTTTTATTCCTACTCTAGGAATTATAATTTTTCTTTAATAATGAATTCTCCGTAAAATGCACACATACAAATTTTCCGATATTTGCCTTGAGAAAATTTATGTTTTCTTTTTTAAAAATATGCAGGTGCATAAGTAAATATCCTTGATCATTAATATTATTTTTAAATAATTTTCAGTGAATAAAACATATTTTAACGTGGGGAACTTACATTATTTTCAAACGCAGACAATTTCTTTTAGAAAGAGCGCGAAATGTTTCTCGTTAACTTCCTTTGGCTTTTATAATATTTCTTTTAATTATAATTGTTCTTTTATACCATGAAAAGATTATTAAATAAGGTAAAGTTAACAAATAATTGTTTATTTCCTGGAAATTACTTATATTGCTTAATTTAAATATAATGACACTTTCCGTGATTACTGTAGTTAATACGATCATTTTGAACTTTAGCATAAGATAGCACAATTTTGCATATAAAAAGCTTTAAAATAGGTAGATGGCCACAGAAAACAGAATATCTTATCAAATAGGATTAGCCACGCATGATATTATCAAAAATTTACTTGACTTATATTTATTTCTGCAATAAAAAATAATAAAAAATTTGTTACCGAATTTCAGTACTGCTTCCTCCTTGTAAAACTAATGTCAGACTAAACTTTCTTCAAAATTTGGTGGTCTTCTTTTAGCGACCTCTTACAGAAAAATAATCATTTAATTATAACATAAACAAAAGAAAAGGAAAAAAAAAAAAACTTATTACAGTTATATATTTCCGTATGATTTAAATAAATTACAAAGTAATTTGACAAATAATGAAAAATAATAAATATCTTTAACTAACAATGCTTATTAGTGGTGTATATTTCTGTATACATTATTATCTAAATTAATTTAAAAATTACCAGAAGTTATTGTGTTTTATGATAAGATACTCACCCACTCTCCCTCTACCCATCCAAAATCAATTACTGTTTATAATATGTGCTTTTATACTATATTAAATTGCTCTTATTGTTAACATTTTAATTAAATTATTCATGCTCTTCTTCAAAATGCCATTGGATTACCAAATTTATTAGTTATTTGCTTAAAACACGTTAAAGTGAGTAAATAGCATACTTTATTAATCACTTAATATTATTATTATTTTATCTTTTTATTTTCTAAAAAAGGATAGCATTGTTTTCCTGTGGAAACAATGCCAAATAAACCAAGTGTCAATAACACTAGGTTACAATATATATATATATGAATACTATTAAGTGAAAAAAAAATTTCCCTCAGGAAAAATAATGCAAAGAAAGTCCCATTAATGGAATCCCCTGTTTAGTCGAATGATTGCCCTGATCTCCGGAATCATATTTTTATGTACTCAAAAAAACTGTTCTTTAATTTATATGATTATTTAATTTTTCTTGTAAAGCTCATTTATTATTTATGAATACACATCTGAAGGTTAATCAGAACAAAAGAAGACAATGCCTCGTAATCACAAGAGTTATACGCATCATATTGTGGTCCATTATCATTTGAGTCATATCACTCTCAATACTGAATTAATAATGTTTTAAATTTAAATCTGATGGCAAGTCAGTATATATACTGAATATAATCTATCATATGCGTTAGCAGTTTTTTCATGATTTTCTAAAGACATCTACTATAAACATGAGAAACCTATGAATACCAGATATGTAGTGTTAACCGTTTTTTTGATTTTTCCATTGTCAGTAAAGATTAGGATGAAAAATTGGGAAAAATTATCAGCCACATTTTCTTTCTTTATACTATTAAAGTTAATGGCCTAAAACTCGATAAAATATTAAGGTTTTGAACTCAAGTTAACTTGCTTACATAGCTGTGTAGAAATATCAGGTCACTTTCTATTCAGTATGTATCTAAATTTTAAACAAATTGAAAACTGTTTTTAACCAAACTGACAACAATATTTTAGAATAACATTATTTGATGTTCCTTAAAGGCTGATTTCAGTAGAGTGGAAACAACAACTTTTGTAATTGTAAGAAACATTTTATGAAAGTTGATGAAACTCTATTATTGACATCATATTATTTCAGCATAAATTTAAATATAGAAATCAAACTGCCATGGTTGTCAATTTTTAAAAAAAAATCGATAAGCTTTTTTTTAAATCTTCAGTTACCTATTCTACCAATTTTAGTATATTCTATAAAAAATTCTTCATAAAAAATCATTTGGTATCTAAGATAAATAAACTACTTCTCTACCTATATTGCCCGTGATATCTAAATACAATTGGTTTCATGACTAAATATAATTTAACTTTATACTTATCTTTATATTTACATTGAATCTCATATCTTTTAAGACTGGAGAATATGTTATTTATTTTGAATATTTACAAACAAAGCTGTCTCTTATTTTAGAACCACTATCATCATCTAATATAATTAATAAAAACAACATTTTCAAATTAAATGTAACGATAACAGAAACAATTTAGTTTGTCATATCTTGACAATATCATAATATCATGACATTACCCGTATTCCTTAAAAATAAAGTAATTGATTTAAAAAGAAAAAAGATCTATAAAAATTAGCTCCCTGTCAAGCCATCTAATTTAAATTGTAATTTAAATTCACATCTAATATAAACAAAACTGCAAACATTACAACAAACATATAACTTCACAAGGTAAAAGCCATTACATTGCATTTTTAAAATATTATGATTAATTAAAGGTACATCAAATATGCAGTTATTACTAAATACAGAACTTGAAAACTAAATGTGAGACAACCAGAACTATCATATTTTTCTCTGTGAAATATCAGTATATTTAACAACATTGTTTATGTAACACTATTGGTTGGTATAAATAATTGCTTGTATTTTTACAGAGCAACAATGTATTCAATTTTTGTGATTTTAGACTGTATTTGGATAACATTTTTTGTGATTATTTGTTTGTAGTGCTAGGAGAGTAGGAGCTATAGTTTAATCATATTTTTCAGGGCTGTGGAAATCTAGCACAGATTTTATGGGTTTGTACTTTACAATGGTGCTGTAATAACTACATCTTTTCTACATTGTTTTAAGCCTAATTATAACCTTTTGTTATAGTGTATAAGTTCTCCCTACTCCAAAGAAATAATTTTAACATATAAATTGGAAAAAGAAACATGAAGATGTCAGGATTATATGAATATTTTGCATAATTTGTAGGACATTGAAAAGATTTTGACATTTTTAAATCATCACAAAAATATAATTATAGTAAAAGTAGTATAAATGTTACACAACTAAGTAAAGATATATATATATTATAATTGAAATAATATTTTTTTAACGGTTTACAAACAATTACAAACAATCTTTAAATCCGCAGAAGTACTTTTGGTTACTTTCTAACCTGCCTCAACTGCCATTAAATTCAAAAACTAAAAGCGGAAGCAAACATCATCAATTCAAATTCCACGAATCTCGTATTTTAATGTTAGAAGCTTGTCGATTTATTAAATGCATTTTATTCCTGTTTATAAAAATTGCCTCTTTAATTTTTCTTTTGTAAAACCATTAAAAAAATTTATTATTTCAATTATAATTACAATATTGTTTTTAATTAACGGATATTTTATTTATTTTATATATATATTAATTCTAATATTCTTACAGATAAATGATGAATTCAGAGTATTTTATCTGTAAGCTTCCGTGAAGTAAAAATATAATAGATAAATAGCTACAAAGTACTTTCCTCAGAGTTTCTTTCTATTTAATCATTGGCTGTGTTGATATGACTTTTGAAAGCTAACTTATATATTAATATATTTTTATAAGTTATTGCATTGTATGTGTTGTGAGAGTTAGTGAATTAAATGATTTCATTCTCAACATCAAATTAGATGAATCCTATAAATATCCAGAAGATTAAGGTTGCTTTAGATCACTTTCCAGTAGACGACCATATATATATTGTAACCTAGTGTTATTGACACTTGGTTTATTTAGCATTATTTCCACAGGAAAACAATGCTATCCTTTTCTAGGAAATAAAAAAGTGAAATAATAATAATATTAAGTGATTAATAAAATATGCTATTTACTCACTTTAACGTGTTTTAAGCAAATAACTAATAAATTTGGTAATCCAGTGTCATTTTGAAGAAGAGCATGAATAATTTGATGAAAATATTAACAATAAGAGCAATTTAATATAGTATAAAAGCACATATTATAAACAGTAATTGATTTTGGATGGGTAGAGGAAGAGTAGATGAGTATCTTATCATAAAGCACAATAACTTCTGGTAATTTTTAAATTATTTTGGATAATAGTGTATACAGAATTATACATCACTAATAAACATTGTTAATTAAGTATATTTATTATTTTTCATTATTTGTCAAATTACTTTGTAATCCATTTAAATCATATGTAAAAATATATGACTGTAATAAGTTATTTTTTTCCTTTCTTTTGTTTATGTTATAATTAAATGATTATTTTTCTGTAAGAGGTCGCTAAAAGAAGACCGCCAAAATTTGAAGAAAGTGTAGTCTGACATTAGTTTTACAAGGAGGAAGCAGTACTGAAATTCGGTAACAAATTTTTTATTTTTTATTGCAGAAATAAATATAAGTCCAGTAAATTGTTAGTAATATCATGTGTGGCTAATCCTATTTGATAAGATATTCTGTTTTCTGTGGCCATCTACCTATTTTAAAGCTTTTTATACGCAAAAATATACTATCTTCTGCTAAAGTTCAAAATGACCGTATTAACTACAGCAATCACGGAAAGTGTCATTATATTTAAATTAAGCAATATAAGTAATTTCCAGGAAATAAACAATTATTTGTTAACTTTACCTTATTTAATAATCTTTTCATGGTATAAAAGAAAAATTATAATTAAAAGAAATATTATAAAAGCCAAAGAAAGTTAACGAGAAACATTTCGCGCTCTTTCTAAAAGAAATTGTCTGCGTTTGAAAATAATGTAAGTTCCCCACATTAAAATATGTTTTATTTACTGAAAATTATCTAAAAATAATATTGATGATCAATGATATTTACTTATGCACCTGTATATTTTTTAAAAAGAAAATATAAATTTTCTCAAGGCAAATATTGGAAAATTTGTATGTGTGCATTGTACGGAGAATTCCTTGTTAAAGAAAAATTACAATTCCTAAAGTAGGAATAAAAAACTACAAACATTATTGACTTAATTATAACCATAATATATGTTATATTATACATCAATTGGAGTCGTTAAAACTTCATATCCACGTAAGTCAGCTGCAATCCTTATAATAATAGTATTTTGGAAAATTCACTCATTATTTTATTCATAAGCCAGCTAGCTAAAAATGATACGTATTGCCAATAGTAAAAAGAAAAGAATTGTATATGTGATCGTCTATCGTCAAATATTCGTCATGTTAAAATATGTATTGTTTTCTTGGGTCCCAAAATTATATCAGTTAATTCAAGGAAGAGTTAACATCCAATGCTGCTATGTTTTCTTTGCCTAATTTATTAATTGCACCAGAATGGAGGCAACTTTTATATAAATGAAATAATAAAATGTGTTTCTTATTTTAAATTTGCTTCGTGAACTACGAATGGATCAAGTTCTTCATCTAGATAAATTGCCCAACGGAAAAACATTTTTCTAGTGAGATAATAAGCACTTGTTAAGTAATGATTTTTTTTACTAATTTGTAAAATTATGTGTATTTTTTTTATATCAACAGGTTAAAGGCTGTATAATCAAGTAATATTTAAATGACCTTGTAATCATAAAGGTATGTTTTCATATACTTATTCTAGGTTAAATTTATATTCGACATGAAAAAAAAATTTTTTTTATAAAATGTGTTTACTTATGATACGCATTATGGATATAAATTTATATGTTAGATGCATAAAAGAAGAAAAATTCAGATACTTAATAGGTAAAATATCTAGTTAAAATTATCAGAAGTAATTAAAGAGAAGTGCTATACAGGATATTACTTATTTAAAGTTTGAAACAAATTTATACTATGTTAATTGCGGAACTTATTCCCAATTATTCTTTATTAACGCATTCACTTAATTTAGTTCAAGATACTATACTACCAATTACTTGTTGAATGTTTCTTTGGCAAAGGTGAAAATTATTATGGTTTATTCTGTGATATCCATTGATTTCAGACGTTGATCTAAGTATACCCCGGAACATAAATTTAGTGTAATTAGTGTATTTGATTGTCTTGCCCCGATATAGCATTGGTATATGCTTAAGATTTGCATAAGTAATAATTGTAATGTCTTTATTTTGTGGGATGGAAAATGATCTCCCCAAAAGCTTTATTTTCCATGAGGGGAATAGATAAATCTAGTATTCGCGTATGTTTATAATCCAAGTGATCGCTTCTCAGAGTTAGGACGATCAGTAATTTATATCGTATTTAGTGTATTTCATTCGTTAAAATCCCAGGAGAGGATTATATTTGGTGTGTGTTCCTATTATGCCCAAGTAAGAGGTAAGGACCCACCAAACTATTTTAATGTAGTAGTTAATTCTACAGACCTTCAGTGTTATTCCATATTCCTCATGAGAAAATAGAGATAATTCCACCACTGAAGGTGTTGAATATTGTGTTGTGTTTAGAAAGTTATGGCAAGATAACGGGTATATTGGAGGTTAATTCCTCAAGATCCATTTAGTAAAAATAGCGTGCTAGTATATATGATCAATGTCTGGATTGTGCGGCGGAATAGTGCTGGTAATCCACACGTAAGTCAATGGAGAGAGTAAGTTTAAAATTGCGTGATTTAAAAATTTTATTTGCCAATGGAGGATTCAAATACTAGGTTTAATTCGGGTTAATGATTAAGTAGCACTCACAATATAACTTATACTTAAAAAAAAAAAACAGTGTGTATAACAACTTCAGTTGTTATTAAGGTAAACATTAAAAATAATAAGTGTAACTTCTGATAAATAACCCATAAATTATAATAAGTTATCTAAATAAAAACTATCATTTAATTAAAGATATGATAATAAAAATCGTTTGTACGCATTGCCTAGAATCAGATTATTTTTATTTTAAAACAAATAGTTAGTTAATGAAGTTAAGCAGCCGTTCATATAAGATACACTAAATGGATGAGTTGATGTATCAATAATAATATTTATTTTGTTATATTCAATTTGCATAAATGTAAAAAGAAGATGAAGAAGTAGTTCGAATCCAGGTCTAAAAGTATAGACGAATTAATGTTAATTATATTTTGTTTTATCCATATGGGATCGAATAAATTGTATATGTTTGTTTATTATGTTAATCATAAAGGATAGTTTTGTTAAACTGTAATAATAAATTATAATCTTGTTAAAATTTAATAATAAATTATAGTCTTGTTACAAGTTAGTCTTGAGTCATTTTTCTTGTGTGCTAAATAAAAGTGTATTTGCATAATACTTGCAATACTTTCTTGAGTCCAAAATCATTTATGAAATCTTAAATTCAATACACCAGATAGACAATTGTAAGCAGATCCGAATATTTCATTATATTTTAATTTAATAAGAATTATTTATGGAATTGAAAACTTCAGACCAAGACATTTTATTTTATATGTGTGTAAAATCACTTTATTCCCAAACTAGTAGCTTTTGGTTGCACATTATTTCGTACACATTTAAGTGAAGTGTCTAAGTAATAAATCTTAGTTAAATTATTGTGTTGTCATGGATAATGGAAGGACACAAAAGCACCCTTGTCTTTTCATCATTCCGACTGAGATTCTGGATTTAAAAGGGCTGTATTATTCAAAATTATGCGTTGTTATTGAATATAGTTATCATTTCGTTAAATATTATAATAGTTGATATGTGGATGAAGACACCTGGAATTTAAATAAGGTAAATGTTTCCTATAGCCGACCAGAATGTCAGTCATATGCGACAACACAATACTGCCGAGCATTTTATTAAATATAACAGAGAACCCTGAGATTAGTGTCATTATTATAAGTGCTTTTAAATTAAGAATTGATTAATTATGATCAATATTACAAGCGTGGCATGGCTTAAGAGATTGAAACTTCTAATTGTATAATAATAAAATATTGAGAGCATATTGGAAAATTAATAAATGTTTTGTTTTAGTCAGTAATATCAACAATGACATGAAATCATCATCATCATTGTCGAACAGTGCAAGTACTTACAGCTCAGAGAATGTGTTTTGGATAGAGAAAGAATGTTAGTTTATTCTAAATTTTCTTTTAAATTTATTTTATTAAGGATAATTTTTTTTTTAATTCTATTTCTGTCTGAACTGCATATCGCTGTAGCTGAATTATTATAACTAACCAAACGTCGAAGAACTATTAGGTAATAAAGATGGTTCGTTCCCTTTCTATACAGAAGCGTTTTTAAGCGTATACGAATCATAGACGGAAGCGTCCGAATTCCGAATTCTCTTTAATAGGATTATGATTTCCGAAGTGATAAAAAAGAAGTCGCCGTCGTTAGATAGGTTAGAATATATATATATATATGTGTGTGTCTGTGATATTTTTGTGTGTATATGAGTTCTTAGTAAGATAGTAAAAGAAAATAGAAGACCATAAAATGTTTCGTTACAAATTTATTTAATGTCTTTTAAGAGGAAAGGAGATTACTAAGTGGTATTTTGCATTAATTATATGCAAAATTATGCTTTATTTAATGAGAGACTTATAGTTTAATGAAAATATAAATGCATTGGTTATGCTTATGACGAGGATTCAAATGCCAGTTTAATTTTAAAGATGTTTTTATGTAGGCAAAATAGCAATTAGAATTAAAATATGCATTACTTATGACTCATTTTGTTAGTAATTCAAGTTAGAAAAAAAAAAAAAATTGTCGACATTTTCTTTGTGTTTGATTTCTTTAAGTTTAAAATATAATTACATACATAATATTTAAAAGCTTGATCTTGTTATGTCATAGTTTAGCTCTTAAGAAGAAAGTTGTTTCATTTCAATTGTGACCTGAATTCTACAGAAAAAAGCAAAATGAGCATTAAGAATTTATGAAGTAAAATATCCAAATTGTCAGAGATATTAAATCCATCATATTTAAATTCACATTAATTTATAATTATTAAAGAATTATCTGTGAAATGCTAAATATGTAAAGGCAAGACTATATCTTCAATTTAATGGATATAATTCTAAAGAAGTTATTATTTTAGTAAACCAGACTTCATTCGACTAAACATTAAACACAAGAAAATAAACAATAGAAGAGTTTTTAAGAAAGTTAATTATGCAAATTATTATAAAGATTATGACAAAGACAATCTAAAGCAGAACAATATATATTGTAATCCTTGGAAAGATATAGCTAAAGTTAGAATAAATTTGAAAAGTGCAGGTTAAGAAATATTGCAAAATTTTAGAAAACAGACTAATGAACCAAATATTCTATGTAATGTTTATTATCATATTTATTATTAATATCGCTATAGTTTGTGTCTTTATATTGTAACCCTTAGTTTCTTTCATAAAAAAATTAATGATTGGAAAGTAAATAGTAGGATTAGTTTCTTAACTCTATCCGAGTAAATTATTTTTTTAAGTTCAAGAAAAGCTAAAAAATACTTTATCTAGAGAGACTAATAACTGTGTGGCTTAAATGTAACTTATAGACAGAGGTCTGTTTGTGTTTTATTTAAAATTATAGTGTATCATTAAGTAGAGGGAAAGGGAATTGATTATTGCACACACTATAACACCTTAAAATGTTGATTTATATATCTAAACAGAAAGGTCTTTGTGAATTGTAATATTTATGAATAAAAATGTTAGTACAAATTGTAATTGAACTTGTTATAGATAGCATTAGTTTGACAGTTCTTTTCATGTGAATAGGTTTAATTTTTTAGGAAATCAGGAAAGATATTTTGTACTAATATGAATAAAAAATATTTTGTACTAAAGTGAATATGAACAAGCAGTTCACTATTTAGTATTATATGTGCATATGTGTGTGCATGTATGATGCATATATATATATATATATATTATGTATTCATGGAAATTTACACATCGTACTCTAGACAATTTGATAGTATAATGTAAAATGAATTTATTTTGTATGGGTTTTATAGGAATTGGTTATCGTTTTCAGTTCTAAATTTGATTTGTTTTAAAGAATAAATTTATTTATATAATATCAGTTTTATAAAATACCTGTGAATATATATATATATATATATAAAGGAGTTTGCTATTAACTGAAAGGAGACCCTTTGATTCCTCTTGGAGGCCTTAAAGGAACCGAGCAGGGCAAATTCCTAATGTCCACTCCATACGTTCTTGTCGTTGCAGCTGTTATTACTATATGTTTATTCATATAGTATACGAACATGGATGGGCTGCTCACCAACATGCATTAGCCAGCGTGGTGAGTTTATTGGCTTTTTACCTCTGAGTTTAAGATCAAGAAACACCATGGTCTTTCTTCTCAGTGCCTGATAAGGCAGAATGAATGTTTGTGTAAATGATAAAGATTTTTCCCAATTATACAATTATGACAGACAAAAATAAAGCATGGCCCTTAATCCCAGGAGGCTGTAAAGTCACCAACCAAGGCAGCGGTTGGTGGCCGAAGGCGGAGGGTGCTAAGAATATCCTGGAGGCGGACCCAGGCTGCCATTTGATGACGACTTTTTATTTAGGTACTTACAACTGCAGATCACTTTCAAGTGAAGGAAGATTGCAAGAATTAGAAGAAGAACTCTCTTATATTAAATGGGATATTATTGGACTTTGTGAAGTTAGAAGAAAAGGTGAAGAGACAATTGATTTAAAAAGTGGACATATGCTCTATTATAAAGGCACAAATATTGGAAATACAAGTGGAGTAGGATTCATTATAAATAAAAAGTGGAAGAACAATATTGTGGAGATTGATGGTGTATCAGACAGAGTGGCAAGATTAGTTATACAACTTAATAGCAGATATCAAATGCAGATAATTCAGGTTTATGCCCCAACAAGTTCTCACAGTGATGAAGTAGTAGAAGATTTTTATATGGATGTACAAAAGGCTTTTGATCAGAGTAAACAACATTTTAAAATTGTTATGGGAGATTTTAATGCTAGAATTGGTAAACAAATGAAAGATGAAAGTGTTGTAGGTAATTTTGGTTATGGTAATAGAAATGAGAGAGGACATAGACTTGTGGAGTTTGCAGAGAAGGAAAAACTTTATATTATGAATTCTTTTTTTGAGAAAAATGTTAGAAGGAAATGGACATGGAAGCATCCAAATGAAGGTACAGCAGAATTGGATTATATTTTGACTAACAGGAAATACATATTTCAAGATTGTAATGTTCTTAATAAATTTAACACAGGAAGTGATCATCGATTAGTAAGGGGTAAGATACATGTTAATGTAAAACTAGAGAGACAAAAATTATTAAGAAAAACTATATTTACAGTTGATATTCCTAATCTTCAGAAACATTCTAATGAATTTAAATTAGAACTTACAAATCGGTTTCAAGTATTAGTAGATTTTGAACATGATTCAGATTTGAATGAAATTAATATGAAAATAACTGATACACTTTTAAAAACTGCAACAAAGATAGCTGGTAGAAAAAAGCAGCAATTGACTAATAAAATTTCTACTGAGACTAGAGAACTTATGAAGAAAAGAAGGAATATGAAGATATGCAAGAATGATGCATTAAAAAGAATTGAATATCTCGAATTTTGTAAAATGGTGCGGAAAAGAGTTGAAAATGATATAAGAAAGTATAACTGTGAACTAGCAAGAAAAGCTGTAGAAGAAAATAAAAGTCTTAAGAATGTAAAACAACATTTTGGTATTGGTAGGAAATTTATATCTGCAATAAGGAAAAAGATGGAATTATTACTAAAAAGAGGGATGACATTATGAAATTGGTAGAAGATTTTTATCAAGAATTATATAGTAATAAAGAACAAGTACCTCCTATATCTATTACATCTTCCGAATTGCCCAGAATTTTAAATGAAGAAGTGAGAAATGCAATTAAATGTATGAAAAAAGGAAAGGCTCCAGGTAATGATGGAATTATAATTGATATATTAAAAGAAGCAGGTGAAGAAACAGAAAAAATATTAGCAAAGTTATATACCAAATGTCTAAATGATAAAGATGTACCGGATGATTGGAAGAATGCAGTAATAATATTAATATTTAAAAAAGGTGATAAAGAAGATATTAGAAATTACAGACCTATCAGCCTTTTATCAGTTTTATATAAAATTTTTACCAAGATAATTACAACTCGTCTACAGAGAACCTTGGATTTTCACCAACCAAGAGAACAAGCTGGATTTAAAAGTGGTTTTAGTACAGTAGATCATATTCAAGTATTGAGAGAAGTTATAGAAAGGACAAATGAATATGAGTTGTCATTATGTTTTGGATTTGTAGATTATGAAAAGGCATTTGATTCTATAAACATTTCTTCAGTGATTAAAGCATTGGATCATCAAGGTATAGATCCAGGATATTGTCATATTTTAAAGAATATTTATAAAAATGCAACAGCAACAATTAGATTACATAATGATACTGGGAAAGTCAACATTGAGAAAGGTGTAAGACAAGGTGACTCCATATCTCCAAAACTTTTTACAGCAGTGCTGCAAGAAGTATTTTGTGGATTAAAATGGGAAACTAAAGGAGTGAAAGTAAATGGAGATTATTTAAGTCATTTAGATTTCGCAGATGATGTAGTTGTTTTTGCAAATAATGCTTCCGAGCTGCAGGAAATGTTGCAGGAGTTATCAGATGAAAGTAGGAAAGTAGGACTAAAGATAAATGTTAAAAAGACTAAAGTAATGTTTAATCGATTTGCTCAAAATATGAAAATAAAGATTGATTATGATGAATTAGAAGAAGTTAAGAGTTACAAATACCTTGGTCAGATTATTAATACAGATGGAAACATAATAGAGGAAATTAATCATAGAATTAAACTTGGTTGGAGTGCTTTTGGTAGAAATAACTTGATATTAAAAGGAAATATGCCTATGTGTTTGAAAAGAAAGGTTTTTAACAAATGTGTTTTACCAGTTCTTACTTATGGATCTGAGACTTGGACACTTAATAGAAGATCAATACAGAGACTTCAGACCACTCAAAGAAGTATGGAGAGATGTATGTTGGGAGTAACAAGAAGAGATCGAAAACGCAATGTATGGGTAAGAGAACAAACAGGTGTTACTGACCTCATTGAAAAAATTAAAAGATTGAAGTGGAGTTGGGCTGGACATATTGCTAGAAGAGATGATAATAGATGGACAATTGAAATTTTAAACTGGATTCCAAGAGATTGTAAAAGACCCAGAAGGAGACCACATGTAAGATGGATGGATGAAATAAGAAAATGTGTAGGGGTGATGTGGAGAAGAGAAGCTAAAGATCGGAGAAGATGGATTAAACTTGGAGAGACCTTCATCCTGCAGTGGATTGATAATTGTTGATAATGATGATGATGATATATATATATATTACATTTCTTGTAAATCAGAGTGGTGTGAAATGTGTTAAGAAAGGAAAAATTAAAACTTAATCATCGGAGCTGAAAACAATAAACCAAAACCAACATTTAACAAATAGTGTCAAAGGTTGCCTTTGGAGAGAGAATCATAGATGAGAAGAATCAAGCAAAAAAAAACTTGTGGGTGGCCTTTTTTGTATAAAACCTAGTGCAAGTGAAGTAAAGGGGATATATTTTTTCCTAATTCAATATCTGATCATCTTCTCTGACCATTTTCTCTCAGACAGCAATTGACTCAATTTACTAAGAAGTGTGTACATATTACTTAAGATTACCAGCTAAAAACAAATAAATGGTTTACAAATCTCTGTTCAAAATCAATTATGGTAAAATTAGTTTGCAACAAAAAGTTGTGTACTCAATACCTCAATCTTCATATTTGGCTTTTAAAAGTTCATTTAAAAGAAGACACCTCAGGAACAATATTTTATCTATAGCTTAGTTAATTAAAACTCCAAGGAATGATTGGACTTTAATACAAAGTTAGTTAAATACTCACCATGCTTATTAGTAATTTTTTTTGATTATGACTCCAGTAAGAATATACATGAAAAAAAAGCATCTATAACAATATTTTTTTAAATTTTTTTTTTCTCGTAAAAGAAACTTAAAAAAATAAAGCTTAAAGAAATAAAGGTATAGATGAAAATGTAAAACCAAGCATCTGGATTTGAACCTGGGAAGAAAAAACATTTAAAATGTGAAAGTAATGTGCAGGATTAATTTTCAGCAGTTTTAATTATCATTATAAATGTAGCTACATCCTGAATGAAAAGAATTTTATGTGTGTCCATAATCATTAAAGTAAGATAGATATAATGTGTTTTCCAAGGTTGTGAACTAAAAAATGGTAATTGGTGTGTGAACAATACATACATGTTTTCTGTCAAATTGATCTTGACTGTACAAAATATTAAGATGTAGCTTTGAGAGAACCCAAACCAAAGAGACAATGCATAATATCTTATTATTTATTTATTTTGCTTTTATTTATATGTTCGTAGTATGTTTAATACATATTTAACAGTGATAGGATTTTTTTTTTTAAAAAAAAAAAGATTTTGACCTATAAGAAAACTATTGAAAAAAAATGTTAATGTATAATAATGAGAAAGCATAAATTCTTATATATTTGTCAAAGAAAATGAAAGATTTGTTATTATTATCAAAATTATATGCCTATTATTAGATGTGTGAAAAGTATTTGAATAGTCATTGCTATGCCTTAACGTGTAAAAGTGACCTGTCTGGTTCATAAAACTGGGATGAGTGTTGATGGTGCATTGATTTCCATGATTGATTTCCATGGTTTACTTCCATTGTTTACTTTCACCATTGATTTCCATAATTCGCCTGTGTAAAACAACAACCAAGAAATTTTTTATATATAGGTGGGGTGAGCATTTCGTGAGGATAAAGAATATACCTGACTCCTAAAATGTAATAGATTTAAAAGTGCTAGTTAAATTGTGGCAAACAGGTGATATGAAATAAAATAAAATGAAAGAAATTAGTCAGTTTAGATATGTTAAATTTAGTCATATGGTTTGTTGCAATGTTATAGATATTAGGAGTAGACATAAAATCCCTTTCCTGCTTTTGGTATTTAACATGATTCCCACTGGTAAACTCACATGAAAATTTAATTTAGCAAGTTTTGGGATGATATCCATTGCATTGTAATCGTTAATAATTGCACCTCATTAGCAGATCAAGACCTTGAGAAATTTGAGTACTTCGATTATTAAATCTAAGAGAGCTAGCTTGGAAGTCAAGCAGTGTAAGTATTAACATCGATAAATACTATTATAATAATGATAATGAATCTATAGTTAGTTGGAAGGCATATGTGTGTGTTTAATGAAATAAGATTAAGAGTTGTCAGCTAAGAAAATATAAAAGAGAAGCATAACACAGACAGTTAGTATTATATAATTGTGACTATTAAAAGTGATAGATGCTGAGAAAAAAAATAGTAGTTGGGTTAAATGGAAGGACTTATAACATTTCTTTTATTCTACTTTAAATTAAATAATAATCTTATATATTATAAACATAAGTTATGAGTTCTCCATATCGATCATTGATTTATTTCTAGTCATTTATATATTAGAAATATACACAAAATTCTTGTAATTACCACTCGAGATCATATATCTGTATAAAGTCATGGAAGAAAGCGGTCTATATTATTTTGTTAGCAGTACTAACTTATCTGGAGAGGATTTACATAATTGTTATTAAGTTTAAAATTAAGACCATAATAAATTGAATTGGATGGATCAACATTATATTTTTCTCTGAGACAATTTAATTGCTTTCTTCATTATGTCCTATAGTGATAAGCATGGATGATGATCTCTGGTGGACATTACGATTTCATAGTTACAATTTAGTGCCCAGGTATACATAATCTTATTATTACTATCATAACACACTAGCATTCCTTGTTCTGTTCCAGAGTTATTTTCAATCGACTATTTGCCTAAAGTTGAGGATATATATATATATATATATATATTCAAATAAATAAGATGTAAATCCCTTCTCAATGTTTGAATGAAAGTAATGATTAGTAATTATGTCAATGATTTGTTAAATTTAACTATATATTATTTAAGTGTGAGAACTCTTTGGTTTTGATCATCATTAGTGGGAATTTAGATTGATAAACATTACTATTAATATTGTGCTAAGCTAATTGTTTGCATCAAAAGATATAGATATCATTTATGGATTCTATTAAGCATGACTCTACAATTGTCACACCACTGTATTGGTATACACATTTTTATTTATAAATGAGTTTATATTTTTTTTTTGCATATTGTATTTCTGCTTACAATACCTATCCCTCATAAACACACCCCCACCTTACATTATATATATATTGAGATAGATCTTTGCTATCTCATTGTTTAACTTATGTTAAATATATTTTATATTGGCAAAGATCAAACTTAATTTCAGTCTTTTATATATATATATATATGTAAAATAAATAAAATGTCAGTTAATTAAAAACAAAATTTTAATTATAATTGAAATAATAAATTTAATGGTTTACAAACTATTACAAACAATCCTTAAATCCACAGAAGTACTTTTGGTTAATTTCTTAAACCTGCCTCAACTGCCATTAAATTAAAAAAAAAAATTAACTGAAAGTACTTCTGCAGATTTAAAGATTGTTTGTAATAGTTTGTAAACCATTAAATATATTATTTCAATTCTAATATATATATAGTCTTTGTCAACTAACACTTTGAAAGGCTAACCTTCCCACAATTCTGTGATCTTAATGTTTGCAGTCTGCCTGTTAATTAAGTCATGTTAGTATTTGTATATTACCATAACTTCTTTTATTTTATTTTATTTTGTTATTTTTTTAATTTGCAATATTTTAACATTATTATAATTGAATTTAATATCATAAATATATGAATTATTATGGTCATAAAAATGTATGCTGAAACATTATTATCTACTTTGCAATTTTGATTCAATTTCTGAACACTTTTTAACAACAGCAAGTGCTCTTTAGTTTATTCTCCCAATGTACATCTTGACTCACCTATATATACAATTCCACGCCTACAAATCCAAATTATAAATGATACAATTTATAAATGTTCAATTATATATATATTCTAACCTCCCCCACTGCATGATCGTCCTCCAAAATTTATATATACAATGTTTAAATTGGTTCTAGCTCAGTTACCAAATAAATAAATGAAATATTCAGCATTAAATAAAAATGATTACTAGCTCTAATCTTTAAAATACAAATACGGTTATATTTTTAAAATGAATTAACAAATATTTATTATTTTCATGAGACATGGAGTGACGATACGGAACGAGATAGACTACATTGAGATATTATCCACATGATACTATCTCAATGGCATAAGAACACTATTCCCCCTTTTACTATACTAAATAACTAACTTATAGTATTCTTACGACTTTCTAAGCTCTTTTCACTACGATTAAAATAATAATTATATCTTAATATTCTTTGTAATAAGAATCTAGCTCAATTAAATAAAATGAAGAAAATAAATAAAATAAATAAAATGAAATCTCAGGTTCATAAATTGTATTCTAACTGATTTAAAATTACGGTAGTAAACTATGAAAAGGGAATTTTATTGTCATAATCTACTACACAGCAACTAACAATAATAAATAATAACAATAACAACGATAGTATAATATAATCTTATTTCTTCCTAAATGAAATAAATAAATACGTGCGTGGTAGTATTTTAATAATCTGACAACAGAATACGTGTGGCAACATTAGCATATATTTTAATGTAATATTGTGGCAACCGACTTATGACCAACAAATAATATAATTATGATCTTTTAATTTTAACATATCAATAAATTCTAAAAATTATTATAACACTTTTACGTTTACCTTTTTGTGCAAAAACTATATGTCTGTTTCAATTATACATGTATTGTGAGATCATGCATCCATGTGGAGAAATAACAATGAGGACACAAAACTTTAAAATAAATTTACAACAAAGTTTATTAATAACATCAATAAATAACAATATTTTACATTATGTACATTGGATATCCTTACTCTCCTATCACAATTTAGTTTCCTAGTTTATAAAAAATGAAAATCAAACTTCTATTTATTTTTCTAGTTAACTCTTATCTTTTAAATGCTTAAGACAATACAGTATTATTATTATTGGATTTCTTATTATGGTTATCTTGTTACAAAATGAATTTCTTATCGGATTATCATTAACACTTTGTATCCCTAATAACATTAAAATTATATTTTTACAAAATTACATTCGTCTTAAAAATTATACAAAAACAATAAAATTCTAGTGTTATATTGGTTGTATGAAATCCTACAAATTCAAAGACATTCTTCTACATTTGGTATTAGGTTTTATTGTTCATTATCCGCTATTTATTAATCCTAATATACTCATTAAAGCTTTACTTCGGATGATATTTACAACTATTATTATACCATGCACAAATATATGTTTATTACACATTATTGAATTATTTTCTTAATAAATATGCAATATTTATTTTCTAAATATTATTTAAAACATTCAAATTTTATTATAACTCTTAAAAAAAAACTTTGTTTAGATTTCTCTTTTAAAATCTTATATTCATTTCCGAATTAATTTTAAAACTGGATTATATGATTCTTTCTCTCTTTATGATATTTTGGACTTTCAATTTTAAAGTTACACAGTTCTATACATTCCAGTAACTAAACTATTTTTACATAAATGATAACATATCTTCAATTCTATTTTATTCATTATTTCTTTGAAAAATATCTTTCTGACGATGCAGATTCACGAAACAAGGATAGCGAAGATAGATGCATAGGATCAAAATATAACTAGAATATTATTCATCATATACCTTTACAATAATGGCACAGTGAATTAAAAGACACTATAGAGGAGTGACATTTATCTGTCTACCAACCTCTATTATAGGAGTGATGCTAAAGCTATTTCTTCAGCTTTATTATAACATCAAAAAGTTTAAAGATACACAAAAACATTGTCCAAACTATATGTGTTCAGTCATAGGACTTAGTTAACTATACTGAATTCACACAAACTAACTATGATCCAAATACTTTATTTTTCCTATTTCTTAACAAAAAAACATCATCTTGGTTTCCTCTCCACTAGTACTACCAAGTCACTATCCGATCTTATTTCTCAACATTTTTCTATACGGTACATCGACAAATTCTATCTGCATTTCTAACAATAATAAAATTCATTTATTTCAAAACTATTCCGCTGTTCTTTAAGAAAATCTTTTTACTACTTTCCTCGTATATTTTCTCATATACAAACTATTTTAAAATATCTGAATACTTTACAACATGAAAGTTCAAAAGAATCACAAAATTGTTCTGTCGAATTATATTATTAATATACTTTAAATAACTTATTGCATGCATATTCAGAATTACTCCTATCTCATAATATGTTTTAATGTTGTATAAAATGTGTACATATAAATTAAACTTTCACACATCATTCTTAATCAATCGATGATCTAAAAAAAATACATTATGCATTATAAATAAATATCAAAATTACCAAACGATCTTTATCTTCTCGATCGCATTCCGTAGGCTTCACCATCCCATTGATTCTTGTAGATATAAAACTTTCATACATACACTTTATTTTTAAAAAACAATATTTCTATCATTATATCAAGCTATTATATTTAATTTTTTAATATTACTAAATTTATGTTTATATGTTTTCCCTAATCTCACATAGCATTTTATATTTTAAAATAAATTAGTAAAAATATTTAAATTATATTTACGGTACTTCTTCATCAAACTTTCTTGAACCGTTCATATTAAAGCTAAAAAAAAATATTATTTTATTTCTTCTTCAGTCACTTATTGTTCTATTTAAAGTAAACAATTACTGCTCTGTTTAATAAATATTCATAGACAACAATCCTTGGTTTTCATAATATTGAACACAATTATTAATTCTGATATTCTCTTCTGATATTGTCTGCTAGTATTTTCCCGCGCGACTTTTCCGATGCATCTTCTAGGTACTTTTATTTAAATATTCAATGAAATTTTTCTATTTCCATGGATCCATTTTCATTAAGTAATTTAAGTTTATATTTTTTTTTTATCAAGCATTTTCTCCAATGAACACTTTATAATATTTTATTCTTCTTAGATAAAGTTTTTTCTTCGGTTCCTTTTGTATATAACACAATAACTCTTTCATATTACTCTATAACTTTTTTCTTTATTTAAATTCTGGTACTATATTTTGTAATATCTCTTTTTAAAAGATAAACATTTTTTCTTCATTATTACTTTTATATAATTTTCCTTTATAATAAAAATGCATATTAAAATCTTCCATAGAGAAGAATAAAATAACTTTAAAGTAGCCTTATAAAATTGTGCGTCATAATTTTTATCCTGATGGCAAGTAACTTCTCTTTTAAGTTTTCATATAGCGTCCCAATTATATTTCTCTGAGTTATAATAATAAGTTTCTGGTTGAGCATAAATAAAGCTGTATTAAGGCACTTTCCAAATATTTTTCCTTTAGCAATATTTTTAGGTATTTTTCCCTGTACTTCCATTTTACTGTAGGGTTTTTGGTTAAACTTGAATAAAATATCCTGGTAAGATAACTTTTAAAATTAGCAATCCATATAGAGGCAGTCAAAATATATTATATGTTACAAAAGATCTTTTAAAATAAATACAAAATTTTAAATTTATATCACTTTTCCAGCTACGGTGTTATCAGCTAAAAAATATGTTACTTTCTCTTTCACTTTCACATTACTTCTCCCTTCCTGCTTCGTCTAATTCTTATATTTTTGTCTGCTAAATTACCTCCGTTGATTGGTTTTTGACTTTTTAGCGCGAACAAATTTACACATTTTAGTTTTATAACATACTAGACTGTTAAAAATAAAGAATTGATGACGTAATGTCTTAAATATTATTTAGACTAGTACTTTTTAATTCAATTATAGTTTTATCAAAATCATTTAAGCTTTTAAAATAATTATTAAAATAATATTTAACATTTAAACTTTCACCTTAAGGATCGATGGCAATTATATTTAGTTTCCTAATTCACAAACTTTATTATTATTCTAATAAGCATGTGTGTGAAGGTATATGATGTACAGTCACGTGATTACTAACTTTATCAAATGATTTTTTATTTACGTCTCGGTCTAAATTACCAAAACTGATATATTTTTTAAAAATTTGGAAAATAATTTAAAAATGTTGAACTAAATATAATTCTCACCATCTTAAAGTTTATTTTAAACTATACTCTATTAATTTTGACTATTAAATATAATTATACACTACATATAGCATTTATTTAATTTATTAGTTTTAAAATATTATACTCAAATTATTAATATACTTTTAACTATTTATAGCTGTGTTATTTTATATGGCCAGCTTTTACAACCATAAGCAAGAATATAATTAAGCTTTATTTAACTGTTTTCTCTTAAAATAATCTATTACATTTTTATATACCAGGTATTTTCAGCTTTAAATTGTACTATAAAATCTAATTATCCTACTATTATTTATATATCATACAAATATAACTTAAAATTTAAAATTTTTTAGTAATTGACCTTTCTACCTTATTATGACCTACAGATAAGGGCACAATATATATATATGAGGGGGCATACACAAATAACTAGAATTGTTTTCTGGTTTGCATGCTTACCAAAGTATATACTTCAGCTATTACATATTTTTTTGCAGGAATCCTTCTGCAATAATGTTCCAAATAACATCATCATGTGAAATTGTGGAGCCACATAACACATTTTTTTTGTAAAGTGCATTTTACATTTATATCAATTTTTTTATAATGGCCAAAGTGTTTGAATTATTAATACCAATTTGATACAAACATCATTTTTTTCTCAGACTTAATTTGTAACAGTCAGATATTTTATGCAAGTTCTGAAAGATTTATGTAATGCAGTAAAACATAAGCACATCATTTTGTACAAAGAAAAGAGTGTAGACTCCTCCCCAACAGTGTCATCTCTCAAAGCCTTGAGTGTGAAACATATTTTAATTAAAGTCAGCATGATCCATCTTATTTATCAACTGTATTTGCTTGATCTTGCTTCATGCAATTTTTTTAATCTCTTGAAAACATGTCTCAATTAATTTTTGCAGACTTAGAACTGGGAGAAAGGGCAGAAGCATTAAAACACATTAGTTAAAAAATGTTTTTGGATATTTTGAAAAATAACAAACTGGTTTAAACAAGTGTATTGCATTAAATAGACTATACTTTTAAAAGTGATTCAATTTGCTACACCTATAAATAAATATACATTTTTATTACAAAATTACAGTTATTTTGGGTCCTCCTGTGTACATATATGCTTCTATGCCATATGCACACATTAATAAATTTGTGTTTATTATGTTGGTCCAGGTTTTTTTAATTGTAAAAAAATATGTACTTTGCAATTAAAATTATTATTAATCTGTAAAAAAAAATCATAGTAAAGAAACAATTATTAATGTACAAACTTTTTATCAATCATTAATTAGTTTGTTTTTATTAATTAATTTTTTTTAAGAAAATTGATTATTAATTTTTGTTCCTGGTTTTAACATTCTGATATCTGCAAAATCTCAGATTGATCTAATTAAAATTTGTGTATGTCTATTAAGTTATATAATTACTGGAATATCTAAGTTAAAAATGTAATCACTGGCTTGGCTAATTAAGAAAATTCTTGGAAAATTAAATGGGCTAATTAATTAAACTGAATGGTATAAAAATTTTCTCAGAATTATTCTTCATGCTAATCTATACTGTTCCAGTTTATTCTGTTCCATTCTACATTCCACATTCTACTCTACTGCCATTCTGCTTCTATTTATGATTATTACCCTGCCTTTTTAATATGTAGTATCCAGATATTCTACCAGTGACCATGTTAAACATTATGAACAGCTAAAGCACTGGAAACCAAGTTCCACTCTCCAGTATATAGCTATAACCATCTCATGTTTTACTTGTTTGCTGAGAGGCAATAAACTCATCCAACTACTGTCTTCCAATATACCATGTCATTAAATTCACTTTTTCATATGACAAGCAATTCCAGAACAAACTATTATACCAGATGACTGAAACCAATAAATGAAGACACAGAAACTTCAATCCACATTGGTGCATATGCACTTTTATCTAATTCAATTTTTCTGAAAAATAGTATCCTTTTACCAAATTCTTCCTGGACTTAAAATAAATCTTTTCTTATGGACTCTTTAAGACATTGCCAGTAAGCTAGAGATATATACATTAAAGGTTTTAAATTTACTATTTATATCATACTCTGTTTACAAACTATTTTTATATTATAATATTTCTATATATTGTATTATTATATTAATATATATGAGAAGTGGTTTAGGGTTCACAACATATCCATTAATTTTCCAATATGATCTAAAATACCTTTCATATAATACAATTGTACATTCAATTCTCTTAAGCCATGCCACGATTGTAATAACAACAATAATTGATCACGTATTAATTTAAAGAATAATTATAATAATATTAATCTCAGGGTTCTTTGTTTCATGTAAGGAAATGCTCGGCAGTATTGTGTTGTCGCCTATGACTGGCATTCTGGTCGGATATAGGAAACATTTATTTTACTTAAATTCAATGTGTCTTCATCTCTCATACCAATTGCTATATTATTTAAAGAGATGATAATTCTATTCAATAATGACGTATAATTTTGAATAACACAGCCTTTTTTTTTTCCAGAATCTCAGTCAGAATAATAAAAAGACAAGGGTGCTTTTTGTGTCCTTCTATCATCCATGACAACACAATAATATAACTAAGATTTATTACTTAGACAATTTAACTAAATGGAAATGGAATAATGTGCAACCAAAGTTAATGGTTTGGGAATAACTTTAGTCTTAAGTTTTCAACTCCATAAATAATTATCATTAAACTAAAATATAATGACATATTCCGATCTGCTTAACTTTATTTATCTGGTATATTAAGTTTTTAAGAATTTGGAATGATTTCGGACTCAAGAAAAGGTTTTGCAAATATTGTGCAAACACTTATATTTAGCATATAAAAACAAAAAAAAATGAATCTACAACAAATTTTAACAAGACTATAATTTATTATTATCACAAAAAAAAAAATATATGAACATTTATTCAATAATCCCATAGTAATACAAAAATATAAAATATAACTGACATTAATCTGTATACTCTTTTTGTTATGGACTAGAGGTTACTACTTCTCCTGTATGCAATCATATCGATTGATTAACTAAAGGTACATTTCATTACCAATACATTGTTTATTAAATTTTGGTAACCTTGTAGAAGCTTTTATTCAAAATTATTGACTAACTATTTTTTTTTTTAAAAAATGATTACTCCCACCATATGCAATACGCACAATATTAAATTTATTTCTAATACATTTACTTTATTTATGGTCTTTAATGGGATAACCTATTCTAATTATAGGCCAGTTATCAGAAGTTATAATTACCATCTTACATTTAACCCTTTTCCCGCATCCGACGAGGCTCCTCGTCGACATCTGAAATCACTCTAACTCAGCCTGTTTTCATACGAAAAAATTCGTTAAATACATATTGAATTCGTTTTTAAAAGTTCTGTACGATGGTGACATTTTCTGATTTATTTTAGAAGTAAAAAATAGAAAAAAAAACGCATTTAAACCTAAACAAAGAAGGAACATTATTTGTGATTGGTTCTTAGCATGCTCTCAGCCGAAAAAGACATTCTGATTGGCTGGAAAGAACAAAGAAACTGCCTGATCAAAGAAAATAAAGAAAAACGCTGAGATTTTCATTTCGAATACGATTTAAATTATTATTAAATAATATTTATGGAAATTAAACATAATTTTCAGAGAGAATAATAAAAAAACAAAATTATTTTCGAAAAATATTGAAGATTTTAGTACAAATATTGAAGTTGTAATAAAAAGAAATATTTACTTTTCTATAACGTAAAAGTCGATCTTTTTGTTTACATTATAACTTTTATGTTGCCGATATTGATTATCTTAGAATAAATAAATAGCAATTTATTTTTGAAAGAACTTTCGTTGTCTTCACAACCTTAAAAATTAATTATATACTTTTTATAAACGTATCTGAGTTGAATTTAATATTATAGGCGAATATGTTTTAACAATAGGCTTTGTCTTCAGTTTGTGAGTTGGCCAATTAAAAGATTTGATTTTTATCTGATACAACCAATGATAAAATTAGCGGTTTAAGGGTTAACTTAATGCTAACTTAAGTTATGATACAAATTTTATTCATACGTATAATTTTAAA